>PVIR01028379.1:0-22049 GCA_004026965.1 Petromus typicus | reverse complement strand
AAAAAAAAAAAAAAAAAAAGAAACGTGCATACAGCTGAAGGCTGCACTCTGTCTGAGTTGCTCTCAGTTGTCTAACTGCCAGTACATCCCTACCAGTAGTTTTTGGTCCTATAATCATTTAAAAAGCTAAAGAAAAACAATAAAGGCTGGGGATATAGCTCAGTGGTTCTGGCACCTGTCTTGCAAGCACAAGGGCCCGAGTTCAATCCCTGGTAACCACATAACAATACTGGGTGTGGAGACTCACGTCCAGCAGCAACCAGTACCACATTCCATAGTGCCAGGTGCGGTGGCTCACACCTGTAATCCCAGCACTCGGGAGGCAGAGGTAGGAGTATTTCTGTGATGTGAGTTGGAGGTTCAGGGCCAGCCTGAACCACAAAGCAAGACTCTGTCTCAAAAAACCTTAAAAAAAAAAGAGAGAAAAACAATAAATAATTTCTCATTGAAACATTTATCAATGTTTCCATAGTTCAACAATGGTATAAGAATAAAATGTTTTGTGGCATAAACTAACAAACTGTTTGCTTTCTAAATAAATTGAATTTATTGTACATTTTAGGAATACATCATGATTACATTCAACATTAGAATATTTACCTGTATAAGACACATCTTGATTCTCATTTTTCCCATTTACTGCTCTTCCTTTAACCCTCACCCTCATATGTATAAGATTAATTTCATTTTTTTTCTTTTTGCCATCAAATTTTTTCAACTGTTTTCAATGCAACTATTATCAATTGAAATATATTTTCAGTATTCATGAATATCAAAATACATCTTTCAAAATTATATCCAGGAATCAGTGAGAAAAGATTATAGGCAATGGAGTTTTCATCCAAAAAGCAAAATATTAAATCTTTTAACATTTACTTTTTGGGATATCTTACTGCAGCTGAAATTACATTCCTCACATCCTTTACTATAGTTTAAGAAACCATTCATATTTCCAGACAGCCATGAGATCAGCTTTTTAATCTCTTTTCCATACTTTATACTATGTAAACAATTGCTGTTTGATCATATATTTATATAACATTTCAAAACAATATTGTATTAGGCATGAACTGATGTATAACAGTATCACAAAATTAATCTGTTTAAAGCAACAGTTATCTCATTCTCTGGGGCAGGAATCCAAACAGGGTTTCTGGACTCGCTGTGTCCTGGTCTCACACAGGTTACAACAAGGTGTCATCTTAAGGGTGCTGAGCAGAAGCAGTGGGCAGGGCGGCTCCTTATGCACTACTGAGCCACTGTCCAGAGTCCCGTGTAGGTGCTTGGCCTCTAGCCATAGTCAGTGGCCTTTTACCACAGTCTTCTGTAAAATCGTAATTTTTTCATCCAATTTTGCCAGACAAGAAGGAAACAAAGAATATTCAATTTATTCAGTTATATAGAATTAATTCAATAAACTAGGCCACATGATAAGAACATTATTACTTATTTTTACACCTTGGAAAGAAGAACTCATTGGGAACCTTCTTAAAGGCAATCATTAATAACAATCATGAATATGTTTGTTGTTGTTATTATTGTTGTTGTTTTCTGGGGGTGGGCATTTAGCTCAGCAGTTCCTGTATCTTACTTACTAAAGTCATGAATTTGATCCCTAATAAAAAAAAAACCACACACACACACAAAAACAATATACATTCTTTTCTGTTTTCATTCATCCTGAAAAATATGATAAATCTAGATAATTTCTTATAAATATAGCATGTTTTTGTCAGCAGAAAATGAAACATTGTAGTTTATAATACTTTGCATATGAATATCATTATATTATTTAAAATATATTTTATCTTATATTAATAAAAGCTAGAGTTCCTGGGAAGGGTTTAATAGGCAAGAGAAGCCTGGGATGTGACTTATAAAAATAAAATCTCTACATGTATATACATACACACATATGTGCCAATAAATCCTCAGGACATAATTAAAAACTAACTTTGTAAAGCAGTAGGTCCTGTCTCAAAACAAAAAGCAAACAAAAAACACCTAAAAGATGAAGCACCCAGTATCCTTTTCCAGAAATGTGTGATACTATCTGATTCTCTCTTAGTAAAAATGTTGTTTGGTATTTTTAGTATACTCTTCCTACTACTTGAACACAGTATGTTTAGCACAATAAAGCAGAAAGAACAAACTTTAAATTCCACTATGGCCATGGGCAGATTCACCACATTTACTAGGATGATACATAACTCTTCGCCCTTGTTTGGTTTGCCACGTAAATGGGTATCTTAATCACTTCCTCATCGCTTGGACACAATAACTGAAGCCTACTTAAAGGATGACAGGTGTACATTGGCTCCCAGTTTCCATACGTGGCCTGTGCTGGGACAGAAAGTCATGGCAGAAGGGCCTGTTACAGAGCACAGCTGCTCACGGCGCAGTGACCAGGAACAGGGCACAGGTGGAGTCAGGGAGAGGCTGTGTACGCGCCCAGATCCAGCCTCCAGTGACCATGTGAGCAGGATCCTTGTCTGAAAGTGCAGTCAGCTGTGTGCACTTGGTCCAGTCCTCTTCCAAAGCTCGGCCTCTGAGAACATCCAGGCGAGAACCATAGCAGGAATTCCTACTCCACCTGGCCTAGGCAAGGCAGGTTTGAGAGGAAAGTAACAGAACCTATCCGTTTCCAAGCTTGTGGTGCTCTGTCTGATCAAAGATCCATTAGGATTAAGAACAAGTAATAGACCCTCCATCCAGAACAGTCAGTGATGTATGATGGAAAGCAATATTTAAAGAATACAGAAATGTATGTGGTCTGTAATAAAACAGCAAACTGTGACCTTAATAAAGTTCCTGTTTTTAAGTTTATTTTTCTAATACTGATTACTCTCACTCATATTACCTTGTACTTGAAACCCATAAATTACCGCAAAGGAATCATTGCTATAATTTTGAAAGGCGCAATTAAAGGTGTAGATCTTTTCATTTCTTCAAATCTCTGACTTATTAGTTTATATTTCCCAACCTCCTTTACATTTCCAAATATTTTATTCTGTCCTCTAAATGCACCTATGTACAGGCTTTTTAAAAATTCTTGAGGTTTTGGTCTGAAGAAAATAAAACTAAACATGAGAATATTGCCAGGAAATATTTATTGATGTTATTAAGAAGATTTCACTGGAAATAAATTAAATCAATATATAATCTCTATGTTCAGGGATCATAATTTCATTTGGTAGAGCTGTTTAACATTGCCATTCAGAAGAAAGCTAATGTTTTATTCATGTGTTTTTTGAAATAGAGGCCAAGCATTCATATTTATAATGTGAAAAAAACTCACATTAATATTTAAATATCTATCTCTAAATTTAATCAAATACAATTAGCATAAAGAAAGCAAAAATATAGATGATCCTAATCAGTAGAGTTTTTAAACAGACTCTAAAACCACTGGTTATTGGAGTTTAAGACTTAAAAATTCAATTTATATTTAAGAAGCTATTTAACATGATGTCATTTTCTGTATTTCAACATATATATTTTAGGATACTTTTCCTTACTTGCTCATTTACACAAATATGAATCTATGCCACAACATTTTATTTTAAAAAAAATTTTTAAAGGTTTTTGAGACAGGGTCTCGCTTTGTGGTTCAGGCTGGCCCTGAGCTCAGCCCCAAACTCACATCACAGCAATCCTCCTGCCTCTGCCTCTTGAGTGCTGGGAGTACAGACGTGAGCCACCGTGCCTGCCACTGTGGTATGTGGTACTGGTTGCTGCTAGGCGTGAGTCTCCACACCCAGTATGGTATGTGGTTACTGGGGATCGAACCCGGGTCCTTGTGCTTGCAAGACAAGCGCCGGAACCACTGAGCTAACTCCCCGGCCCTATGTCACAACATTTTAAAAGTTCAGTTACCATTGTAAATGGTACATGATCAGTGCTTGACCTCTAATAATTTCTCATACATAAAGATTTATTTCCTAGAACTGTCTCAAGATACAGTTGAGGGGCTGGGGATGTGGCTCAGTGGTTCCAGCACCTGCCTTACAGACAGAAGGGCCAGGTTCAATTCCCGATAACCACATACAACAATGTCAGGCATGGAGACTCATACCCAGCAGGAATCAGAACCACATACCACAGTGCTGGGAGTGGTGGCTCATGCCTGTAATCCCAGCACTCAGAAGGCAGAGACAGGAGGATTGCTGAGTTCAAGGCTGAGTTCAGGACCAGCCTGAACTACAAAGTGAGACCCTATCTTAAAAAACTATGAGAGAGAGAGAGAGAGAGAGAGAGAGAGAGAGAGAGAGAATTTGAGCCCTCCACTTAAAACTCAGCCAGCTGAAACCTCTACTGTCTGTGATGATATGGATCTTCTTTGAGTCCAGAACACAACAATAATATGTTGCTGGGTATATAATATGTTCCTTGCTCTGTATATATCTCTTGGCTTTTTTCTCTGTACCCTGCCTTGCATTACAGTAGTTACCAAATATTAAATTCTGAATGCCCAGAATGTTAAGGGAAACATTTAATTGGCATCTAAAAGACCACAGCCACCAGGATCAGTAATTCTGATGGTCCCAAACCACTGGGGCAAAGCCAGCTGATAGGAGGATACAGTGGCTGTACATGGCCTTGAATTGTTCTTGGTCTGTACTTTTCAGTTGCTAACATGGTTATACTCTTACACTACAATTATTTCATGTAAAGAACAGGAAAAGGAACCTAACTAGAACGTTTATGGTGAGTTCTAGTCTCCTATGAGTCTGACAGCATAAGGTAAAATAATTAATGAACAGGGAGAAATGTGATTTAGAGAAGAAGCTGAAGTTGGGCCTGATCCACACTATTCTGGTAGCAAAGATGGCAGACCTTAGCTTGCCTCACCTATTATTCAGTCCATTGGAAGCGATGCAGCAATTCAGTCATATGGCAGTAGATTCAAAACATTAGGAGTAAACAAATGCAACAGGTCAACCAGTCACTCAGAGGGCGGCATTTTTGTATGTCCTACAGGAATTGCATAAATGAAGGTTCCAGTGTAGTTTTGCCCGGAGCATCACAGCACGTGGGGCCATGGAGGTTTTCACTGTTCCCTGAGATGAAGATGAAGATCCAAGTCCTCAGGTCCAGATATGTCACAGCCAGTTGACAGGCAGGAAAGCTAGGCCCAGTCATAACCTGATTGTTCAATTATTTCTCCCAAATAGGATTGATCCTGACAAGTTCAGTTTGATCACTTATATGACATTCCAATGGTTGGGTTTGCCTCATGATGTTTGTAGTGTGGATTGTTCAAGAGTTTTTAGAAGTGTCCTGTCATATCTGGGGCTGAAATCTGTATGCTCTGCTGCTTCATCCAGTTCTATTTTTTTCTGTCTCATATGTTACCTCTTTAGCGCACACTAGATTGTGTGGACTTCTTCAGGTTGTCCTCCAGTTCCCCCACCAAGACATACTCAACACTTTTCTCATCTACCAACCACTATGACCTTCTATTTTTTTTTTCTCCCCACATCTCTGCCAGTTCACAGGAATGTCGAGTAGAGGCCTGAAGAAAAAATAAAACCATAAACCTGACTATCTTGGATCATCTGCATTCTGTTTCAGTCAGTCCCCAAGAGCTATTTTCAGCATCTATATTATTTGCCTCTTTTAACAGACAGGAAAATTTCCTCCAATTAATCCTCTACTCTTTGTACTAAAGATTCCAGTGAAGTTTTACAGCTTTTACATTCAAAGTATTTAGTCTTTGAAGCTTAAAATAAGACTTGAAACTCAAAGTCAGATTGTCATACTTGGTTACATCTGAACACTTGAAAATGATGATTTCAAAAACAGAAAAACCTAAAGACTTTATCAAAAATTCCTATAACTAATAAACAGTAAAGCAGCACAATACAAAATCAACCTGAAAGTCAATACTATAAAAGGATAGGTGTGATTGCGTATGGCTCTATTCCTAGAAATTCAGAGGCTGAAACAGGAGGATTTCTATGATTTCCAAGCCAACCTGGGCACAAAGTGAATTCGAGGTCAACCTGAACTACATAGCAAGATCTTGTTGAAAGAAAGAGAGAAAGAAAGAAAGAAAAAGGAAGAGTATGTTTATGTGCCAAACATGAATTTACTGATGAAGAAACATCAGATAAAAACCTGCACACACATAAAACATACAAAATAAACATAATGACATGAAAGATTTCCACAATCAAAACTGAATAACACTGAAAAATTATGAAGGCACAAAAGACCTTATATACTTATGAATCAGAATAGTTAGCATAATTAAAATATCATTTTCAAAAATAATCTGCAGATTAAATGTAATTCCTATCAAGATGCCAACAGAATTCTTTCCAGAACTAGAAAAACATCAGCCCCCTAATAGCCAAAGAAACCCTGCGTAACAAAGATTGCAAAGCCAGAGGTACACTATGGTACTTGATATCAGAGTATACTGTAGAGTACTAGTAACAAAATCAGCATGGTGTTGGCATAAAAACAGGCACATGGTGTGAGAGGACAGAAGAGATAGCCCAGAAGGAAATCTATGCTCCTGTAGGCTTCTGTTTCTTCCAAATATTCCAGAAACATGCACTGGAAAAAGAACAGCCTCTTTAACAAATAGTGCTTGAAAACCTAATGTAAATTATTGGAATTGGACCCTTTTTTTCTTATACAAAAGTCAAGTATAGTATATACCTGGCTCACGTGAAGCCCTCTGATGCTTAATGAATGAATCATTTTAAAATCTTAGAAATGAAAATTCTTAAAGTCTTCCAGTAAATTAGCAGACAATGACATTTGTATCAGTACTTTAAAGTTTCAATTTTGTTTATTATCATTTATTGTTTTTAGTAATAATACCATAGGTGATAAAATCCTGGTCCTTCTACACAGGCAGATTCTCTTCTTGACTAACATCCTCAGCCCTAATTTGAAATATTTTGTGAGAGTTTTCAGAACAGGATCAAATCCAGCACTGAGGGGAAGTATAATAATAACTGAGTGAGGAAAGTCCGGATGGTACTTCAGTTTGCTAACAAAGCCCATCTGTTCTGCATATTCTTTCAGGTTAGCACTGGCCTGAAGTGAGATAATTCTGTTAATATACTATTTCCTATCAACAGAGCTGAACTGTACCAAAAGAGAAAACATTTTCTCAGATATTTAGTTTTCTTGCTGCTAATACTAATATTCCTTGTCACATTATTTCAATTCCACAGTGAAGATCCAAATCTGTTCAGTTCACAATATTCAGAAATGTGTTCTTGAGAGAAAAAAGGGGTCTGCCTTAAATCATAGCTCTGGGGAGTTAATAACTTTTTAATCTTCAGATAATCTTTGATATTTAGGTCAGATGGAAAGATAATACACTTAAAGTATTAATAAGATAATTTGTAGATAGCTGAATATTTGCTTTTTCTTCAATATGAACAAAGCTTTTCTTTGTATGTTCTCAGATCAAAACTACTTCGTAGGCCTCTGAATGATGCATAATTAAATTTCCTTTGAGAAATTAATTTGACCTTTTCAGATGATTTTAAAAAGTACAAGTAATGCACATCTCCAGATAACTCTGTGGAGTGTGATTGATGAAATTTTAACTTATACCATTTAAATTTCTTTCCAATTAAGAAAATATTGTTAGCAACTGTAGCAGATAAGTCATAAAATACTATTTCTTATTTAAAATTTATCCTAGACTTGTATGTGAATAAAACAGGAATAACAGAAAGCTGGTTAGGTATTTCTCACAATTTTTTCTCATAAATAATGCAACCCTGTCAGGTTCATTTTCCTAGCTGGCTCTCCCTGAAGTTCGCCTTCTCCTATTTCAGTTCTGTTCTATCAGATCCTTGTAAATCTAAATTCCTTTGAGAGTGACTCTCCCATTCTGTGCCTGTCTCCAAGGAAAAATGTAATCTTACTTCAGTCATCTAATTAGGAGCAGGAGTCTGTGTGCTGCAGGCGTGGGGATCAGCACAAGGCTGATGAAGCAGTGTGCTGACATCAATGAACACTTTATTAAATTACACACTCCCTTAAGCGGGCATGAGCTTTCAGATCCCTGGCATTTTATGTATTTTTATACCAACTCCCTGTTTGTGAAGCTAGGGATGTCCAGGCCAAGCCAAGGATGTAAAGTTCTGATGAGGTTACAAAGGTTTTTGGTTTGTTTGTTTTTAAAAAATAGACACATCAGGTGTGCAGTTAAGTGTTTAGTTTAGTCTGCTGTTTTGGCAACTGCTATCTACCCAGAATAAAAGAACAAGTAATGAGACAGAAAAGACGATTGGAGGCATTTTAAACATCAGTATCTCAATGTAGAATAAAAGATCCACTGATCGAAATGCAATTTTAAAATGATGATCATTTTTTGGGTACTGCATATTTAGATATGTAATTAATGTGTAATAGGTTTTGTGTCTGTATCATTTGTAAAATAACACAATCTTAAATCTTTTTGATTATTAAAATATTTAATACTTGATAAGATCCAATGAAGGTACATATCTTTATTTAAAAAACTATGTTTGTTCTCATACATAATAACCACCCTGCCAGCTGGTAGAAGATATACCATTGTGGTTTTTATATTTTCATAGTGATATATAGTGAGCTTAAATTCTACCTTGTTAAGCAGGTAGATTTACATACTGCAAAACTGATCCTTTTTCTAAATTGTGGCAAATGCTTACAATAAGATAACTACTATTATATTCAAGAGAGAGACTATTCCATTCCCTCATGTCATTCTGGAGTTGCTGGACTTCAGCAGGTGCTAACCTGACTTGAGTCGGCGTATTTTATTTTTCTCAAAACTGTCACATAGTGGAGTGAGTAATGTACAATTCTGAGACTGATTGTTTCATTATAGCATAATGAATTTGAGCTTCTTTCATGTTCTTGCATTGTTTCTCAATAGTTTTTTTATTTATTGCAGGGTGGATGCATGACTATTTTCCAAACTGTAAACATTTCAATAGTTCTCAATTTTTGATAATTATGAATAAAGTAGGTAGATTTCATTTGTATAGAGTTTAATGTGAACAATTATTTTACCTAAACAAACATGTAGAATGACCATGGTGTACCAAATAATTAGTGTGTGTGTAGCTTTTTTATGATTGACAAAATTTGCTTTCTAAGTTACATATAATATTTTACATTCCAAGAAACAACATAGAGTAATTCCAATTGCTCCACAATCTTTGAAACACCAAATACAGTCATCTTAACTATTTTAACTTAATGCAATTGTATTCATTATGCTTTTAATTTTTAAATTCATATTTCACCGAACTAGATGGTGGTGAGCATCTTTTAATGTGTTTATTTGAAATTTACTAAAATCTTAGTTCAAGTTTTTTTATTAGTACATTGTATATAGACGTCATGATCACACTCCAGGTTCCATTTTGCACTTTTTAATTATATTTTTTAAGTAATGAGGTTTATATCTTTAGTAGTATCAATAAATATTTTTATCAGATATGTGTTGTATGCCAAATATGCTATTTTTCTTTTTATTTTATTAAAGTGCATTGAAGATATTTGGCTTTAGTTTGATAAAGTCAGATTTTTAAATTTATTTTTCCTATCATAGGTCATGATTTAGAAAAATTCCTAAGAAAATTACCAGCTGAAATACATGCTCATATTTGCTAGGAATTTAGATTTTACATTCTATCTTTAACCAACTTCAAGTAATTTTTTTTTTTTTTTTTTTGAGACAGGGTCTTGCTTTGTAGTTCAGGCTGGCCTTGAGCTCAGCCTCAAACTCACATCACAGCAATCCTCCTGCCTCTGTATCCCAAGTGCTGGGATTACAGGCATGAGCCACCACACCTGGCACTGTGGTATGTGGTACTGGTTGCTGCTGGGTGTGAGTCTCCACACCCAGTATTGTTATGTGGTTACTAGGGATCAAACCTGGGTCCTTGAGCTTGCAAGACAGGCGCCGGAACCACTGAGCTATATCCCCGGCCCTCAAGTAATTTTTAAAATATCTTAAATTCTAAAAATTGTAAATATATTCTCATAATTTTAATTTTCTTTTGTTAGACTTTGTAATTTTCATCATAGAGAACATTCATATGATTTTATTTTATTTCTATCTAAATAGTTTATTTGCTAAAATATTGTAAATTAAATGATTTTATTTATAATTTACAATTTTAATTGTTATTGGGTAAAAGTGCTACTGAGTTTACATTTTACCTTGTATTCATTTCAATTTTGTAAATTCATTGATTAAATCTAGTAGCTTGTAAGTTAAATTCTCCATGATATCTGAAGTGCAGGATTATGCCTTTTGCAAATAATAGAAGCTTTACTTCTTTTCAATATGCATGGAGTCGATTTTTTTCTGATTGGTTTATAAGCACAAGTGTACATTTGAAGACAGATGGGGAGAATTATCATTGTACTTTGTCCTTTAATCATACAGAGAAAAACATGTTGCTTTTCTCCTTCCAGCAGGCTGTTGGATTTTTGAAGTGTACTTTGAGACTGAGAAAAATTAATATTCTGAGAGATTTTAATTTTATCAAATATTTATTTTTCTTCTACTAAAATAGTTGTAGTTTGAAAAAGTCAATTGGTAATATGGATATAATTAATTTTAATTATTGAATAAAATTCATTCTAAGAAAAGTTAATGATTTATTATATATTTTACCCTAATGGTTTGATGAAGATTTAAGTATCTATTTTCATAATTTCATTGCTACTCAATTTCATTGGTCTGAGTCAGAATAATTAACTCCAAGAAATGGACTGGGAAGTACTTTTGTCTGTATTTCACACATATTCATAAACGTGTACTCAGAAATATGTATGAAATAACTGCTTGATTTGTATTAACATGCAAATATGACTTTTACAAGTTGAAGAGTCTAGCTAAAGCTAAGAAAAGCTGAAAGTTTTGCACCATCTTTTGCAAACTCTGGTTTATCCTTGTCACTCTCCTATGTGTTTTCTTCTTCACAGGCAATAGAAGATATTTTATTTCTTTGCTGATATTTTCTATTCACCTTTTATTTTAAAAAATGGAAAGCTGCTATATTTTATATTCCTTATCTTGTAAATATGCTCTCTAATCCAAAGTAAACTCTGAGAACGAGTAACAATATTCTCAAGGATGGAATATACTACATACAAAAGGACAAATGAAGACTCCATTCTGCTATTTGAATTTGTGATGCATTCCCTTCTTTTGGCTACATTCTCCTTTTTTGCTAACTGCAAGATAGAGAAAACTTCATTTATGTAAAGTCTAGATTATTGTCCTTATTTTCCATCTCCTTACTTTTATGCATTTTTTGTGGCATGATCTTAGGTTATAGTATAAGACAAAAAATGAATTGAAATGACCTTAAGAGCAAATATTTTCTTTAATATACATAGTTATTGAAAGTTACTATAGTGGCATGTGTGTGAATGAGTGAATGTATGTTATTGTTCAGGGAAGCGGACACAGCCAGAACTCTCATGACAAACTCCAGTTCCCTGATAGTTCTAGTCAAAGGATCAATAACCAACAAACAACAAAGTCAAAACCTTGAGGAAAAAGGCTCGCCCAGGTTTGACTCTTGCTATTCTGAGCAGCGGCAGCCAAAGGCCAGAAACTGCAGCAGCAGAAGTGGGAGCAGAAGAACCCATTACCCAAGCTCACCCGTACCTTTATTTTGTTACAAGTCTTCAACCCATAATCCTAGCATGCATAAAACAGGGTGGTTCCATAATAATCTCTGTAGTTGAAGGCTACATAGGGTAGGGCAGACATCCTTAATCCCAGTAAGTCCCATATGTCCCAAGGCCAATAATCTTAGTGAGTAATCCTTGTAGTTTGAAGTTTCACAGGATGAGGCAGATGCCCGAGATAATCCCAGTGGTTGATCCTGCAGTGCAGGACTGATATCCTCAAATCCAAGTAAGTAAATCCCAGGAAGTAAGTCTTAAGTTCAAGTTATTCGTGGTTCCCAACATACCTCCATTTATTTATTTATTTTTTTAAATTATCTTTATTGGTACATTAAATATACACATGATTGCACTCCATAATGGGGATTTGTACCAGTATAAGACACAACTTAATTCTCATTTTTTCCCATAGCCCCACCCCCTCCATTTATTTTTATATTATGTAAGTACATTTTGAGGCAATTCCACCCAAAATGGCTTGGTCTATAATTAAATGTAATTTTCCTTAATTTTTTCTACTGAATGTTTAAGACCAGGTTGTAGTGAAACCTATATTAATAAAGTTAATCTCTTACTATCTAACAAGGTCAAGCGAGTCTCCTCAGGCAAGATCTTAGAAGCATGTAGAGTCTCTCAGCTCTGCTGCCTGGGTCAGCCATTGGGATGAGTTATGGCCTTGCTTTACCATGATGCTTTCTGCAAAAGCACGGGACATTTTTTCCTCCAGGTACCATTTCCTTGGCACACATAGGATCGCATGGAGAAGTTCCCTCATGGCTGGGATCTTCACTAGTAGTAGTTGACCTTGGAGGGATAAGGACAAAATAATGGCTATCTTTTTCAGCCCAGTTACCTTTCTAATTCTGGTCTCTAAATTGTAGTTGTTAAAAATCCAGGAGAGATCAGTAACATTAGCATATACAACATGAGCAGTGAATTTAACCACTACATATCTACCTGTATATAATGCATTCAGGGTAAAATATAGTTAGAAGATTATTACAGGTGCCAATAATAGTTGTTCTGGTGATTGAGTCATTGTTTAATGTTATTAAGGTCTTAACTAAGGAACTTTAAATAATATTTTAGTATAACAAACGTGTCTCTAATGTAGAATAGCCATTGTCAAACATACTTACTCCTCAAAATGTAAAACAGCTGTATGAATCAAAAGATGAATACCATACAACTATAGATCATAGATACATTTTTCCATGCCAGAAAAGTAGCAAATTATACAGCTTGGTATTAAAAGCATCTTTCACAATCATATAAAATCTTATAAACATATCACAGTATATTTACAATTTATATAAATATTTTACCACAACATTCTTACAGCTAATATCTTCAAGGATGCAACAAATTTTCATGATGAACAGTGCAACCAATGTGTAATACCTGAGAAAATATTTGTTAGGGTGTGTCTCCCATAAGGTTGTGAAAATATTGGTTGTTTCATTGGTGAACAAAGACAAAAATAAATATGTTGTGAGAAGCTGTTCCTCTGTTTACCAAAATGAGTTCCATTTACTAGCCTCTCAAACTTTAAGGGATTTTACTTATATAAAACTTGTTTTGGTTATGGTAAGCAAGAGAAAATGCAGTACTTTTGTAAAATAAATCTGTACATCACTTTGATCACTATCATGCAAAAGCAAGTATACCTTTCTTTTCAGCATTGCTCATCTGTAAGTCAACCCAACCTTTAGGAAAAAAAATTTCAAAAGATGAAAATGAAAGGAGAAAGAAAAAAAATTATTTTGAGCTCAAACAAAGCAGACAAATCATACAATGGACAAACAAGTAAACAGATAAATATAGGACAGTCTATACATTTAGATTGCACTCAAATATTTTGGCCAAACTGAACTACAATATTTCCTGTATATTCTTTTAGGCTTTTAACTATACTCAAGACCAGTCAAAAACTTTGTGTAGGTCAATTAATAGAAATCTCTTATGATTAGAACTGGAAGGAATAAAAATATCTTATATAAAAATACCTTATATTTCTTATAAAAGAAAAGAAAAAAAATTAAACTCATAAACGTATGCTTGTTCCCCTTCTTGGCATGAGGTCTTGGTCCTAGACCTCATCTTTTATTTGTTGGTCATCACAGGTGAGGTGAGTCGCTCAGGTGTGGCTGGCTCATCATTTTTAGCAGGGGTACTATTCTCTGTTCTCAGAGATGTTGGTGGTTCCACCAGAGTAACTCATAGTTGCACATTCCAAGAGTGTTTAGAAATCTCCTGTACAAAATAAATTTCTTCTTTCTGGCTGAGAATTATCTCATGAATCTTTAAGGCTAAAATTATTTAGTTGAAGTTAAGACAAGAGCAATGACTGTGCAACATAGTCAGTCACATTCTTCAATTATTCAAAATCTTGTGGAAGTAACAGGAACACACAATTTAGAGTTATAGTAGGAATCAATAATAGGAGGAATAATTGTAATGCCTTTTGAAGTTGAAGAGGATTTTCTGAATATTAAACCAATTGTTCCAGGTGGAAGGGGTCCATAAATTCCTGTGGGGATGGACACAGGTATCTCACCTCCCAGCAGCTGAACTCTCTGAGCAGCAGGAAGCTCTAATACTGAGCTCCCAAGTGTTCCCTTGATGAGGGAGGAAATATGCTTTGGACACCCATGCTGTCTGGTTTCATATTTACACATGGATCTGAGCTGGGTACAGCTGGCTCAGAGTGACTGGAATCTTTGGTCTTGATCATCTATTGTTTCCTGAGCGTGGGGAAGGGCTCAACTTCCATTTCCTGAAATTTGTTTCCTAATGAACAATGCACTATGCTCATCATATTTGGAGTAGCTGTCTTTAGCCCAGTGCGTGCCTTTACGACAGCAAGGGCAAGGACTAAGTGGTAACTTGTATTTGTTAGCTGCTTGCCTGGGTAGCTTCAAGTCAACTTGTGAAACTGCTTTTATTTTACATTTTTTTTCTGATGTGTTCCATTTTCTCAAGTTAAACATTTCAATGAGGTGTTACATGTACCACACAAATTTTGGGGTATGGATTAAGCCATCATAGCCAAATTATATGAAGGTATGCCAACGTTCTGACATGCCTTAATGTATGTTCCAAGGTCATTAGAGGAGAATAGGGATTTATTGCCTGTTTGCAGTCCAGATTAGCATTCTCACAGGCTAAGTGTAAAATGCGAATATCTGCTGCCTGAGAATTAAATATTTGCCTCCCAATTACTTGTTTCAATTGGGCTATGAATTGTGTAAAAGTTTGTCAGCGCTTGTATAATTTGGGTAAAAAACTGTGTCAGTGCACCACCAACTGGCACAGAGGACCAGGCACTCTGCATAAGGTCCTCTAGTTGACAAAAGAGTAATGCTGGGCAATCAGCTTGCTTGTGTAAATCAGAAAATTGTCCACTACCAGATAGCACGTCAAGTGTAATCTCTCTAAACCGAGCCTCTCCCTGGTTGTTCTTCTGCGCCTGTTCCCTAATTATAGAATGCAACTCCCCTTCAAAATGGAGACACTGAGCAGAAGTCAGACATGTTTCTGCAAGATGAAAAACATCATGTGGAACCAGAAAATAGTTCTGAAGTAGGTTATCTAACAAACCCATGATAAATGGGCTTTGGACACCATTAGTCAGCACACTCTGCCTGAGTTCTTTTAAGATGTTAAAATCGAATGAGGTATGAGTACATATTTTCACCTCTGGGTTATTGGGATCAGGCAAGAGTGAAACAGGAAAGCACACAGGGTCTTCAGTCGCCTTACTCGTAGTACCAAGTTTTTGTAGGGCATGGCAGGACGGAGTGGCCCTACAAGTGTGCTTTAGGAGGGGAGCAATGAGAACCTTGTGTTATAGCTTACGAAGCTGTAGGGCTAATTACTTAGGGTTTTCCTTAAACATGTCCCCATGCTATTAAATTAATTGTCCCTTTCTTGGGAAAAATATGGAACATATTTTTCTTTATCTTTTCATAATTTTCTCACATGTTTCCTTAGTACTAAATACTCAGCTTATTTCAAGAGCAAGTCACAAGCAATTTGGCAAAATCACACTGATTCAATGACAGAGACTGACTCATATTGCTGAGTTAGCAAAGATAGAATTTTTTTTCAAATTGAACACACTCACCACCAGTGTATCTCATCCACTTGGTAAATCCATGTGCTGTTCCCTTTACCATGGATACATCTGATAGGTAAATTCACCAGTGGATCTGATCCAAATCCATGTGTGGGCACTAAATGTGGTAATCTAGGGAAAAAGATGCAGCCAGAACCTTCACAGCAAACTCCAATTCCTCAATAGTCCCACAGTTAAAGGATCAATAACCAACAAACAACAAAGGCAAAACCTTGAGGAAAAAAGCTAAGCCCAGGCTGGACTCTTGCTACTCTGAGCATCGGCAGCCAAAGGGCAAATACTGCAGCAACAGAAGTGGGAGCAGAAGAACCCATAACCTGCACTCACCTCTACCTTGATTTGGTTACAACCCTTCAGTCCATAATCCTAGCATGCATAAAACAGGGTGATGCCATAGTAATCCCTATCGTTGAAGGTTACATAGAGTAGGACAGACATCCTTAATCCCAAGGCCTAGTCAGTCCCAAGGCCAATAATCTTACTGCAGTAATCCTTGTAGTTTGAGATCTCACAGGATGAGGCAGATGCCCTCGATAATCCCAGTAGTTGGTCCCAAAGGGCAAGATAGACATCCTCAATCCAAGTAAGTAAATCCCAATAAGTAAGTCTTAAGTCTAAGTAAGTTTTCCATAGTCTCTGACACATGTAAATAAGCACACAGATGATATTTTCATTTTTCAAAATGTGAAATGTCTGTTCAGGGGTACAGATAAAAGGAGAGTATGCCAGGAGGTGGTAAATATCAAGACATAGAAACCGAGACAATATCCTTTCAGCAGAGAGAGGAGTATATACAAAGGTGTATCAAGCATCAGAGATGAAGAGATTGGCAGTGCTGAGCAGCATGTTTCCCAAAAGCATAATCCACAGATGTGTGGAGAGATGGCACTTTCTAGATCGTGACTTAATTTTCCAGAATTTGGATGCAATGTTTTGTTTCTGGCACTGATCATAGCCTGTGAATTCTTCCTGAAGTGATGAGTCGCCCTGATTCCCACAGTAACTGTGACTGAATACGGGTCAAGTGTATAATTGCTACATAGGCCAGTGCATAATCTCGTTTAGTGTCTCTGAAAGCACACACATTTCCGTGCGTTTGATGAGCAGATTTTTGTTGTACTGATTCACTTAAAATTACACTCAGAGCAGACACCGAATGAATCATTGAATGAATCAGATTATGCAACTAATACTTTCTGATGTAAATTAGTGATTTCTCAATTGGCATGTATGCTACACAATATGATAACAAATTTAGTGCCTTATTTTCCAAATTTTTTCTCATACTTTTTATTGAGAAAAAAGCCTATGAGCAGGAACTGCTCTGAGTCTATGAAAATCTCAACACAGTATTGCCTAATGTAGACAAAAATATGCCTGAAAATTATCAGATAGGGTCATCACACTGTAAGAGGCTTGAACTTAAACCTAAAACTGACAGTACTCAACATAGAGAAATGAAATTTTCCTTTTGCTTAATACCTACACTGCCTGTTACCTGAGTTTTGCATGTTTCCCCTATTCATTACCTTTACATTCTCATGACCCATTATCCTGATGCATGAAACCTAAGTCTGCCACATTGTGTTCCCATGTGAGATGAATTCTCCAACTTGCTTGCAAATATGCTATGCACACAAGAAGAGAGCACACACCAAGACACTTTACATGCTCTTTCCTTGGCCTCACTGAGGAGATGATTTCCGCTAGTGAGATTCCCTAGACTTCCCACATTTGATTTCAGTAATCTTCTTACACATTCCCACTTTCAGATTGTGTGAAACACTTCAGTTTTGTTCTATGTGTTTACATTTAACAGGCTTCATACAGGCAGATTGTGCAAAGTGTCAATGACATTATCTGTAAAGTGGAAATTCTGAACATATTTAATTGACATGTAAAAGAACAACAAACAATTTTTCTGCTACTGGCAAATACACCACAGTCTAGTTTAATATGTGAAGTGTTTATATAAATGACAACATGTTTCAGAATCCAGGGTCTATATTTAAGCATGGATACTTTTAAGAATTTAAATAAGTACTTAAAAAACTTATTGTTCTTCATTTAAAAACTCTGAGCACAGTAATATAACAGGAAGTTCAGCCATTATAATAAATACAAAACATGTTACATCTGTTTCTTGTCCAAAATAAAAGTAATTAATACAATATTAATTTCAAACTTATATTGCACCTAAAAATGCATAATTTGGGTGATAATGCTTTTTCTATGGAACCAATCTCCATTTAGCCATATGATCGACTACAAACAGATGTTTTATTATTGTGCAAACTCTGTAACATAACTAGTGTAAAAATTGCATTGATATGTTGATTGTCTTTTCCTTAAGCCTAACATTACAACAAATATGTACCAAAAACATCATTCTGAGATTACCCTTATGATTCAGATCTAAAATGTCCCTCTAATTCTCATGTGTGGAAAGTGTTTGGGTGTGAGTGTCCTATATTCTAGTGAATTCATCCACAGATGAGTTCAGCACCTTCTCCTGCTGGCTAGAGGCAGAACTTGGCTGGGTGGGTCACAGAGGCTGTCACCTGCATGATTGTCTCTCCCAAGCTCCTACCTTCATGCTGTGCTTCTTGGCTGCCATGGCTGAGCAGCTCTGCTCTACTATGTGCCTTGCAAGCAGCTAACTATGGACTGAAACCAGGAGTGAACATAAACCTCTCCACTGACTTATGAGTATTGGATTGCTTTGCCTTGTAAGGGGGAAAGGACTAAGATAGTGCTGTGCTCATGTTCACATAGACAAATATTCTTGTGTTTTTAACTTGAGTTTTAATGACAATTGTGTATTTCCATTTGATTGAATATCTAATTGATCTTCACAAATTACTATAAAATGATTTTGCCCCTTAGGGTACAGTAACAAAGTCCGTTAGCCATGATTAAGGCCAGTTTAGTTCACATTTGCTATGTTCATGTGGTAGAGCCAATTAGATCGTATATTGATTTGGTTTACACCTATTTCAATCTATTCATTAGTGTAAACTAGGAAGGACTTCACAGAAGTGACTTAAAAGAGAAGTCAGCTTTAATGACGTCTTTTTTCCTACCGTGCTTATCTCTTTCTTGATTGTCTAATAATAATGCATTAAATGACAAGCCCATCTGAGTTTGGAATTTCAAATCAAAGTCCAAAATTCTTTTTTCATCTCTTACTAATTGCTTTGCTAAGTCAGTTCAAGTCCTGCATCAAGAAAATGGGGTACCAGAGAGCATTTATCTGAACATCTTTAAGTTACCCTGAAAGTGTTCTTGTTACCAGTTTTCACATAATGAAATAAATTCCAGCTATAGTCACATGCGAGCTTCGGGAAGCAGCAGGTGCGATACCACAGCTGTACTGGCCCTGGTAACTTGGTCTTGTATCAAGTTACATCTGGGGCTGTCACATTTGCTGCTGAGTTAAAAAGGTTGTCAAGAGCATGGCAGGAACTCTTGGCTGCTGCTCTTCAACCTATTAGCAATAGTTGTAGAAAAATGCTAAACTACAAGCCCATTCGCCAGTGCTTATCTCTACCCTCCAAATTTATTTCAGTTACAACTGGCTTTCCAAAATATACCCTGAGAATATTAGTGCACCACACAGCTGGACAAACATACCGTGTACAGGTCACCTTTCTTAAGAATAATTTCAACTGTTTTGCTCGAAAAGGCATTTTAACCTGAGAAGAATAGACAGCAAGGTTCAGAGCTTTTTAGCATTCTCCCTGAATTGTTAACAGTGTTTGAAAACTTATCTGAGACTAGTAAACATTTTGCTGTATATTTCAACAAAGATACACTGATTGCTCATTGGAACAGCACCTTATGTAAATCCTGTTACTTTAAATATAAATACAATTAGATGTAAAATGGGGTCCTTGACATATACATATATTTCTGCACTTGTTTTAGCGACAAGAGCTCATTTCTTCCTTATTGCTATATTTTACAAATAATAATAAAACTCAGTAGTATTCAAGAAGTATTTATTGAACACTGAGTGAATGCCTGTATTAGTAACTTTGCAGGCAAGATGTGAGACACTGATTTGAATTTATAGTCTAAACAGAAATACATATGCAGAATACTTAAAATAGAATGATTAATATTCAACATGCAGTCATATATTTTCCAAGACATTAGAACACAGTAGGTAATGTGTAATGAACTCTTGGAAAATATGATCAAGCATATGGAGTCATTTTATTTGAGCCCTCAGTGTAATGCTCTGATTCAATTATCTCACATTCTCTTAAATGCTAGGTGTATAAAATGGCATAAGCTGAATAAAAATGAAGTATTTAGCATGCAGAGACTCATTTTAATTGTATAAACACCCCTGAAATATGTTCCTTTATTTCTCAATGCTGAAATTTCATCAGACTGTATTTGTTGTGAGAAATTTTTAAAGGAATAAATTATTCACTTATGTAGACTTGGGTTAATCTTAGCATTTTCTATTACTGTTCTATGCAGTGAATTTAAACTAAATTTCATACATTAAGTCCTAATTAGCATAATGAATTGACTGATGAATGACTAATTATTTTTATTACCCCAGGATGGATTGTCTCTGAAGTGATCAGCTGTGATGTGTGAAGACTTAATTAGGGAATCAGATTTGCCAAAATGCCTATTATATTGTATTCTATGATGTGCTTTGCTTGGCCTCTCCTGTAATACATTTCACAGGTTTTAGAGGGAAGCAGCGCTTATAATAACTATTTCAAAGGAATAATGAAAACCTTGTGATTATAAAAAATGCAAAAAAGTGAGACAAATGCTTTAAAATATATGTATAACAGAAAATATAGTTTATAATATTTTCAAGAGATATATTGCATAGTTGGAAACTTAATCACAGTTTTCTGGTTAAAAACTTTAGAAAATAATAAGATTATTTTGAAATAATATCCTGCTTTTCTGACTGCAGTCAACATATATTTTATTTTTCCATCATTGAGGTCATTTCCCTTTGGGCTTTGAAATACTAAACAGAAAAGCATCATAAATACATTTTGAATATGATGTAAGGTTTTAGTGAGCCCCTCAACTTTACTGTTAACATTGTGGTCCCTATTGACTCTGGAGAGTGTTGGAAACACAGTCACGTCACTCACCCTCATTGCGTCTCTTTGAAGGAGAAGCCATTAGCAGATAAGCAGTAACCCAGGAGTTCTTAATTTACAATGAAGTTTGAGATGCACTTATCACATGGAATTGTGGGAATGCAAAATGCTAACAAGCACTTTATTCGTTCTTAACTTACATGTGATTTTATGTTAGATTATACTTGGTAGTAAATTAAAAAAGAATTGAATGAATTTCTTAAAAATTTTATTAACTGGAAATTACATTACAGAATTTCATTAATTTTATTCACCTGTAGTACTTTATTTTGGTCTTTATATATTTGTCTACTTTCAATTATAACACTTTACAAATTCAGAAAAAGCTACATCTCTCTGGTATATTTACATATTCTATAATTAAGTTCTTAAATTTTTTCATAAATAGTTCCATCTTTTCAAAACAGTTATTTTAAACAAAACTATCAGTTAATTTGATAATTATTTACTTATATGTGTACATATCCCCAACAACATGCTATTTACTACTGGGAGAAATTCAATAAAATGGAATCACCTGAATAATATTGAAACTTTCATATTAGTGGGAAAGTAGTTTATAGACATGAGAAGTCACTTAGTATGTTTGCAGTTTAATAATGGAACTATGGAAATATAAAATAAAAAACGTACAAAATTATCATTACAGGTATTTCCATGAAATAGGAAATTCAGTTGGTATCATCACAGTAGTAGACAGGTTCATAATTTTTAATTGATTTGAGCCATGGTGAAATGGGTTTTAGAAAAAATAATTAGCTAAAACCCTATAGGATATAGTTTAAATAAGAAAGATTGAGGTTAAGAAAACCTGTCATAGAAGTTACAAGTTCTTTTTTCTTCGAGTAATAATCATTTAAAATAAAGTTGTGGCAAATTGCAATGGGAAAAAAGGCTCCAAGGTGTGAAGAAAAAGCAAAGAAATGGCAAAATACATAAAGTAACTATCTCATAAATCTACTGTGTTAACCATAAAGGTCAAGATGTTCTACAACAATAGTTATGGCACTGACAATAAATAAGCAATGTTTTGAAATATCTACATATAGGCTCCTAGCTATGTAGAATATATCCAAGGGAAATTTTTTTTT
>PVIR01028378.1:0-21968 GCA_004026965.1 Petromus typicus | reverse complement strand
GATTAGTAACTTGTTTCAGATATATTCAAATGCTTTATTTTAATCAGTGCTAGTCTTTTATTTCTAAATGTTGAAAATTTGAGAGAGCTAAATATGTAAATAGAACTAAGGACAAAATCTTGCAAAATGTAGTATCTAAAACAAATATTAATCTTTTTCTATATTTTCATGCCATTTCTTTATATTAAAATTTTATTTATTTACTAATTATATCCAACTCTAGTGGTACTTTTTTCATATAACACTATAGCTAAGAATTCACTTATGAAAATAAATAAAGTTCATTATACTTACCAAATTTCATTAATAGAAGAATCATTGTAGAACAGATAGGAGAATGGGGAAAAAAATGAGAATCAACAAATGTCATGTACTGGTACAAATTATCAATCTTGACTGAGATCATTATATGTATATAAAATGTGCCTATTTCACCATTTACAAAAAGAAGGAACACTGGGAGATAACTCCAAGAATTCTGGCTCGGTCAACTTTATGAATGAGAAAGAAAAGAAATTTAGTTGGCTTAGAAGAAGAAAGATATGATGTAGAAAGAAAAAAAATTGTTGTTGAAGAGTTCTTTGAATATAGAGCAGTGTTTATATTTCAATTTGCTTCTTTAATTAGTACATAAAATTATATGACATAAGCATTGGTAATTTTTTATTTGTGAATTTGATACTGTTAGATGCTTATAAAAGTTTAGGATTTTCACATCCTTTGTTATTTTAAGAATGAATCATTATCTCTATTGCTGTCTTGTCACAATTTTGTCATTGTTCACTTGTACATTATAGGTATATAATTTGAAGAGTTATTCTAGGATTTATTCTCGTTATTCTGACTCTTATAAACTGAGCACTGTATTTTTAAAGTAACATCGACCTTCAGATTACGTTGTGCTTATTGGAAACCTGAGAAAGCTAGGTGTAAATTAGGGAGAGAAAGTCAGAAAAGTGTTGTTCAATGGGCACTATCCTAATTACTTTCTTGTTTCGAGGAAAATACCCAGAAGGAAGGAAAAGTTTTTATGAGCTCACAGTTTGTAGAGGCTTCAATCCATAGTCACCTTGCTCCAACATAGGATAAGGTGGCAGAGGGTGAACAGTATACAGCATGGCATGCAGGAAGCAGCAAGCCTTCCACTATTTCCTTTTTATTCCACCTCAGCTCCAAGCCTATTTGTTTCTGCCACCAACACCGAGGGTGGAATTCCACTGCCATGCTTGAGTAATTCCATGACTAACAGCCAGAGTTACGCTAAATTAATCATTGGTCTAGGTCTGTTTCATACACCCATGATTCAGCTACCTCTCCAAAACCTCACTTTGTATTATAGGAGATTTTGGGGGGCCATCTAGGTAAAAGTTGTGATAGAAACTAAGTTACAGGTCGGGAGAAAAGTTTTTGTGTGCTAATACATACATAGTAGGGTAAATATCAACAATAACAATATACTGATATATATATATATATATATATATATATATATATATTTAAACAGGGTCTGGCTTTGTTCAGGCTGGCCCTGAGTTCAGCCTTGAACTCACAGCAATCCTCCTGCCTCTGCCTCCCTAGTGCTGGGATTACAGGCATGAGCCACCATGCCTGGCACTGTGGTATGTGGTACTTATTGCTAGTGGATGTGAGTTTCCATCCCAAGAATTGTTGTATGTGGTTAGTGGGGATGGAACCTGGACCCTTGCACTTTCAAGGAAAGCACTGGGACCACTGAGCTAAATCCCCTACCTTATACTGTGAATTTTTAAATCATAGAACAATTTTTTAAAAATTTCTACATGAAGAAATAATATTTTAAGGAGATAAGTATTTGGAGTTTGATTTAAGTCTTGCAAAATGCATGGTACAAAAAGTGTACTCTTTTAATATGTATAAATTTTAATTTTTATGTATCACAATGAACATGCATTTAAAGATTCAGAATAATACAAAACCTTACAATTTTCTCAACCATAGTGAGTCAGTCATTAATTTTTAGAAAGAAGCTGGTTGATTCAGAGTGGAAAAATGATAGAAGGAAGCTACATTAGACTTGAAATTACATTTCCTACTTACAGTAGACAAAACTGATGCAAGTGTAAGAAAGCCGTTTTTCAGATTTCCTGTCTCTGTTCCCATTTCTATTTTTAAGCCTTTGAAGATGTCATGTTCCATCACTGGTATAGTTCAAAGTGTTGCTAGTGACTCATATGCTGACATTTCAATGCCCTGCATTACTTGACTTTCCCTTCACTGAGAGACAATCTCTGACACACATATCTTAAAAGAAGAGAGGTTAGAAGTAGTCAGCTTATGCTTTCCAGCCTGCAAGACAAAAGCCTCACAGCAGAAGTGTTTGGTGGAGGAAAGATATTTAATTAATAGCAGCTGGGAAGTGAGCCAGGCACCAAGGCCAGAGAAGCACAAGTATGAGTCACAGATACCTTGAGTCACTCTCATGACTCACATAGACCAACCAGGGGCAACTTCTATGTATCTACGAGGCATTTCTTCATCTAACAAAGTGGACAAATCCAGATTAACACCCATATATCTGGGGAATCAGTCTTCAGTGGTGAGTCATGGTGAGGTCATGAGAGCTCTAAGCATATCTGTGTGTCAGTCAACTGATGAGCTCACAGCTCAGTAGAAGTAGCAGGAAGTGGATTTTAATTGGAGGAGACACATCGATACAAAGGCATTTGCTCCCTGGATGATGCTGGACTCTTTTCCTCTTTTTCACCTTGTCATGAAGAAGTAGCTGTCCTCCTGAGAACCCTTACACATTTCTACCTTTAAAAGCAGCTCTTCTGAGACTGAAAACTGAAACTAGGAGGCTAAATAAACCTGTCTTCCACTAAAGTGTCATGCTCAGGTGGTACAATGAAGAAAAACTGACTGAGACAGCTTTCTTCCACTAGATTAATATAAATTAAGGGATGCAACCAGATTCTATGAGGCTCCATTTTAAATAATTGTTGAAATAATGAAAATATTTAATGATTAACAGGTATATTTTGTAACTATTTCTCAGAATGGTATCTATTACATATTCTTATGGTTTTACTTGAAAATTTCCTAAGCATTTGATCTTAGTGAATTTTACATCCAACATATTATGTTTTCTGCCATAGCAACATGACTATGATTTTATTACATGCATATCAAAATTAAAAGCCAGTGTGTATATGTGCTAGTGGAGGTTCTCCAGAAAAACAGAAGAGAAAAGTGAATGGAGGAGGAAACAAGAGTAGGACAGGGAAAAGAGAAAGGTGGGAAATAAAAAGATGATGCATATTATAATGGCCCACAACTAGGCTGAGGAGTCTAGTGATCTGCCTCCTTTACGTTGCATATCTGGAAGTTGGCAGTACCAGAACACCTGCAGCTTGACTTCATGAACTTGTGTTCTGTGCAGACCATCAGCAGCTTTATGCCAGTTAAAATTGATGAGGAACTTTCCTTAAATAGAATTGCAAATTCAGTTGTGCATCTCTTCCGGAAGGATGCTTAGAGATGCACTATAAATTATGTTTTACTGAATATCTGCGCCTCTCTTAGTCAACTCCACTGGACACAAAAAACTAGCATCAGGCTCAATAATCTATTTAACCTTGAATGTCATTTAACTCATAGGAAAAGTAGGTGCATTATATCTGTGTATGACACCATGGGAAATGGGCAACAATTACTTAGCTTCACTGACTGACTGAATATATCCTTCATATATATATTACTAATTTCATAGTAGCTATTAGTGACTATATAATTTTATCATTGTGTCAATGTTTTTTATTTATAGTAAAAACCTTTGTTTACTGTAAATTTAATTCACAGTTTTAACACCTAGCACACACAAACACACGTATATGCATCTATGGAAAGTTTTCTGCATTAATCATGTTGCATTAATGACATGATTTGCTTGCCTACATATTGTTAATATATAGAAAAATGAACAGATTAATTTGATCTCAAAAATACTTGACAAAGAAAAGACCATAAATATGGAAGAATTTGATGTAGAGAAAATTAACATTACTACAATTACTTTGTATAGAATTGTATTTATTTGTGAAACACTTGTTATAGTTTCTAAACTTTTTTAATAGTTTAAAATATGAAAACTTATTATTTCTCTTCACCAAACAGCAATATTCTCAAGTAATATTTTGTAAAAATCACCTGATTTCTTGTATTATTAAATCAATGTAACTAAATTTGAAATACTGGAAAAAAGTAACCGTTTGATTATTGATAATAGCCAACAAGTTGACAATTTTGAACGCATTTGGATAGATTTATTACATATATATACATATATTACATGATAATTAACAATAAAATCTTATCCTTTTTATCAACAGATGAAAAACAAATAAGGATGTATATTATTTTTATTTATAAATTTATGACAACCCTGAAAAATAAAGTAAGGAATAGAAACAAAAGGTGAAATGTGGAATTGTTTTCTGTGATTAATACTTTATATATTTAGAGATATATTTAATTTATTGTTGCCTGATGATATTTTCTTTTTCGTGGGTTAGAAAATCTGATAGGTGTTTAATGAATATCAAAGCAGGTATATAAAAGAAAATGTCATTCTTTCTCTAGAAAATGAATTATTTCCTTCAAAATTGCTCCATTTTTATGAGATAACTATACGAATTTATATCCATTGGACCCAGGAAAATTCTAATTTCCAAAAATATATATTTTTGGTTAGAATTTTTTTATATCTTGTTATAATTGTTTGGGAAAATTCAATAGTGTTCCTCATGATACTTAAGACGAGAAACAAATTTAAAGTAATTATAGCTCATAGCTAAGAAGTTTTATTCATCAAATATAGAATGTGATTTTAACTCTCATTGCTCATTTTGTTCATGTGCCTTTGTAATTAAAGCCATTAGGCAATTAATTTTGTCAGAACTTCAGTGCTTCATTCGCTGGGTCTGAGTTCAGTATAACTTCACACACTCTGTCCAGGGAAGTAATTAATGCCTTATGCACAGTTTTCATCTGAGGCAATGTAGTACAGTAATTGTCATCAGAGCACTGATCAGTTAAGAAAAATGACCACCTAACATCAGGAAAAAGAACAATTTCAATGCACTAATGACATGCGAATCAAATGCAATAGTGACCCTTATTAATTAAATGCAGCTCATTGTCAGTTATGTTAGTTGAATGAAGTTATTTGCAAGGGACCATTTTGATATTATCTATCAAATATTTTCTTATCTATCTGTTTTCCTCATCACATGCAGCATGTGATAAAATAGAAGTAGCAAAATTTAGTCTTGAACTCAACATATTTCAGAATCAATGTAGAACGTGTTGGATATTTCTCAATTCTTTTGTGAGACTACACTAATTTTATGATATTCCAATTATTTATTTCTGTATGACATTACCTTTTTTGGCATTTTATGCTGAATTTTTGGATATATTTTGTTATTAAAAGTATGAAACACATTAAGAATTGTTGAAATTGATGTTCAAATTATTTTAAAGTTCAACAGCACCAAACCTGGCTTGAACAACTCCACATTTTTACTTTCTTAAAAAAAATAAGCAATCAAATAAGCAAACAGAAATAATAAAAGGTTTCATTTTTTTTTTCAAATTCCATATTTCATTTCACCCTCATACGCTGCTATCTGTGGTTCTGAACTAAATTCCTGAGTAGCAGTCTCATGTGACTCATCCTAAGGAGAACAGAGTCTGCCTCTCTGTCTGTTCCTCTGTCTCTGTCTGCTCCTGTCTCTAGTCTGTCTCTGCTTCTTCTTTCATAAATATTTTACTTCTTTATCCACTTGAAGCTCACAACATATCTGAGTAAAGCCGTATTTTCCCCTATGATAATGGTCACCTTCTGTATAGGGACCTTCCGCCAGAGCATCATTTGGTTACAGTCTCTAATGCTACCCCGGCACAGCCTCATCCAGGGGTTCCCACTGGCTCAAGCTTGGTGATGTACAGTGTGGGAGTGGACAGTCCTGTAACAGGTGTGTAGCCCCTGATCATGTCCTGCAGGGACAAGAGCACTCCGTCCTCCAAGTTCTTTTCTTCATCCTAGGAGGATTTTTATAAAATGTCTCCATAATTTACCTTTTCTAGAATTTCATATCTTGGGAATCCTAAGTTGTATACCTTGATAAATGGTCTTTTTTTGTTTAATTTAGTATTATAAATTTAGACTCTTCTACATCAACTGTAACTTGACAAGTATTTTTATTTTTGAATAATATTTAATCATAATAATATATTACAGCTTATTTTAACATTTATCTAATTTAATACATATTGGCCAATATTAAATTTTGAAAATGATAAAGCTACTGTGAAAGTTTATGGAAAGTTTTATGTGGACTTTGGAAAGAAGTGGAATTCTCACATTTTATTAAAGGCACTTGTAAAGTGTATCAAAGTGAAAGCTGTGAGTCTGTTTATTCCTTTATGAATACAGTTGAAACTCATATCATGAGCTATGGATAAATTAGTACTAAACATATAATGAAGTGTTCACACACCTTTTTCCCTTAAGTGCAAATGGGCTGAAAAAATCCTGGCTCTTAGAGAAGTAATAAAGATGTACAAGAAGTTACCCATCTGGTTTGTCCTATTTCTCAATATTTTCTGCACTTGGCTTCAATGTGTCTTACTCTTCTTCTGTCTGTTTAAAATACATTTATGCTGAATAGAACAAAACCTAGTTTTCTCATGACAGTAAAATAAGACAGCTTCTTTCCCAACAGGCTCTATTCCTTGGTCAAATGTTGGTAAATTTACTCATTTTAGAAGCGAATACAAGTTATGGTGAAGGAGATAAAGAGCCCATTTGGTCAGGAGGTGTGAAGGTGTGGAGAATCATGAGCACCACCAAATTCTCCTAAGATGAGGTTGGAAAACTGATTGATGAGAGCTAACTGGTAATGCGGATGGAATGGAAACTGTACACAGATTGTCAAAGAGCAGTGCGGTGACCGGAAATTACGAAAGTGATGGATCTGAAAACCAGCACTGACACAATGATAAAGACCTACGGACATATTAAGTCATCTTCATACCATGGCACTACTACAACTCTAAGCGAATTACCAAGACTTGAAGATAGATGATTAAGCTTAGACTTCGTATGCAAAAATACAACGATACATTCAATTCTAATCTGTATGTTTATCTCAGTATGAGTGTCCAAAGGGAATACACAATAAGAACCTCATAAACACACACACACACACACACACACACACACACACACACACACATACACACACACACACACACACACACACACACACCTCATCTATGGAATCCATGGGAAAAAATGCAAATCCATGAGAAAATATATGAATAGATCAAATTTCTTGGGAATTTTCTGCAGTTGTAAGTCTCAAATGATCTCTGCATTCTAAAAAATATACTGATTACATTCCATGAAAACATATATGTAAACGGTAATGTAATTTTTTGAAGAAAACATATTAATTAGGAATAGAGTGAATGACATGTAAAATTCTACAGATAAACAAATGCAATCCTGACTCCTCTTTCTGACACTGTCATAAAGTTGTAGGGTCATCTGGAAGCATGATGAGGGGATGGCAGTGGATGACACATCAGTATACTGAGAATAAGTAACTCCTGAGGTCATTTCCTAGGGCACTAAGTGGCCATGTAGGAATATCCCTGACTAATATGGAAACTAAGTCACAGCACAACCCTGACCTGTTGACTTTCTCAAGAAAATAATAGGGAGTCTCTTTACCTTCTATCTTTTTCTTGCTTTTTTTCTCTCTTTTCTTCACCCCCCCCAATCATTTTTCCTTTTACTAATTTCTCTTACTTTACTTTCCTTCATTGTTTTCTTTGCCTTTTCTTTCTTCCTGTTTTCAAATGGCAATATTGGACACAGGGGGGCAGATATATATTTGCCAGTGGCTCGATAGAAGTCAGTTTGAATACGTTTAATAAAAGCTCCCTGATTTATTAATGTTAAAGTAACTCTTACACCAGTGAGAAACTTAAAATAGCAAATCATCTTAAGAATACACTTCTCATTATTTTTCCCTCTTCACCCTTTTTTAAAATTTAAATCTTTATTGGTTCATTACATATACACATAATTATTGCACTCAACAATGAGAATTTGTATCAATATATGACACAACTTAATTCTCATTTTTCCTATAGCCCTACCCAGCATACCACCCCTACCTCCTATATACACACAATAATGAGATTATAACAAAAAAGAAAGGAAACAAAGTTTATGTATATAGGGTGTGGGTGTGGAAGGGTGGGTAAGACTATGGGAAAAAAAATGAGAATTAAGTTGTGTCATATACTGGTAAAAATTCTCATTGTTGAGTGCAATCATGGTGTGTATATGTAATATATCAGTAAAGATTTCAATTTAAAAAAAAGAATACACTTCCTAATTTGTCTTAATTTTACCATAAATGTTCCAAAAGAAGTAACTATCTCCTCTAGCAATTTTGCATACAGATTTTACTGCTTTTCTAGCAAATTGCCCCCAGAGCTGTATATAGTTTAGACAATATAGCTTTATTAAATATGAATATATTTGTAGGATGAGGATGACTAAGATATTTGGATTACACATTATCACTACCAAATATTCTTCCTAATTTATGCCTAATCTTCTTGTCAATATAATTTTACTCGTTCATGGATTTCTTATTTAACCAACACTGGTAATGACTTGCTGCTGGTAGTACTTACTTTTCGGTCAGTGAAATAAGGTATCATATACATGTAATTAAACAAAAATGTATTTATCTTTCCTCATGGTTTTCAGAGGATTCACACCATGTTTGAATGGGTCATAGGTAAAAACTAGCATGGCTGAGGAGCATGATAGAAGATGACTCTTCGATGGATGGCAACCAGAAATCTCAGTGAGAGACACAAAGGGACTGAAATGCTAGTGAGCCTGGATACTCTCCACTGGGATATTATTTGTGCATTCATGCCAACTAATCTTATTTGATGCACATAAAAGAAACCAGTTGTACATCTTCTGTAATGAGAATATGTCACTGTTCCTGAAGTTAGAACACTGTATGTATATTGATATGGTCACATTATATTTTTCAGAAACTCGAAGTATTTTGGAAAGTATTCCTTTGAGGTGTGATGTGAGGTTGTTACAATTTTAAGCGGGGCAGAGCCACCATTTTAGGAAAAACAGCACTGCAGAAGGCAGCTACATAAGGCATGCAGAAGTGTAGAATGTGTTCTTTTGCAGAAATCTCATAAAATAAACTTTGCCCTAACTATGTGCTTTAAAAACTAACTGTTCTAATAAAAAATACAATGAATTAAAATTGACATTTCGCATGATGTTACTGGAAATCAAATACTCTCAGTTATTTGCAATAAAGTGAATTAAAGGATAAGGTATATTTACAGTCTGACTTCTGATAATGTAAATTAAATCCTACCAAATCAAAATAATTAATTATAGTAGAATAGATTAGATAGCATATTGGAAAATTCTAAGCAAAGATAAATGTTAACTCTCAGTCACTTCTTACACCAGCATTGTCCAGTGTCATATTGTAATTGTATATACATAATTCACAAAATTACAGTTTGCATGTAATTTAATTCATTTTGTAATGTAGAAAAACATCTATTAGCTAGTTGTTGTGGGAGTTTATACACTACATAATAAAATAAAATTCCACTTCTAATTTTATATGACAAAACATTTTAAAATTTATATTTTAAATTGTCATATTACTTTGAGGACTAATGCATTTAGTACATATTTTAAAATAAGGCCTGGAAGCTGTTTCTTCATTTATATGGTATTTCAACCAAGGATTTTGATTTTCAAAGCATTGGGCTAATAAAATTTAGAAAACTGTGGAGAACAGTAAAAGATAAAAATAGATGCCAGATATCATGGAAGCCAGAAAAATTATCATGTAATACACATGAGAATAGTAGAAAATGTTCAGAATTTCTTTCCTTCAGAGGTGGCTTATGTAAAATGAGATTAAAATATATTATGATTAACCTACTAAAATGTTCAAGGATGTTGCCATGAAAATAATTTCAGTGCAATCAGACTATGTAAAAACTGTCTGCTACATTGCAGAAATTGATTGACTTTTTTTAAATAGCAAAAGAAACTGAAAAAATAATCTTGTATGCTGGATATTGGTATAAAAATGATATAATCCATGGGAAGATTAAATAATCTATTACATTTTTGTGTACATATGAGAGTATATATGCATTCCATATACACACAGAAGGAGGAGAAATGTATATGTAAGGAGGAAAATATATTATTTTAACGATATAATGATGTCATTAGAAATTACTGGCTCATTAAACTTTATGAAATCAACTAGAAAGTTAAAGTTCCTGAAAATCAGGTTTTTTTAAAATACCTGCATGAAAGTAAAATGAGTATTTTCTTATTTACAGTTTTCTATAAAAGCATTTTATTCTGAAGTTAAAGAAACAAATTTACTAACAGTAAAATAATTTTTTATGAAATTTTAAAATACAATTAAAATTTATACATATATTTAAAGTAAATGACATTTTAAATCTGTGGTTAAATGGACATGTTATGCCTGAAAGATATCTCCCTTTTAGTATTACAGAGTTAAAATATAATAAAAATCAATCAGTTAATGAATATAAAATTTCCACACATTCTTTGAATATTAATGTTATCTGACATTAAACTAAGGATCATATTCTTAAATATTTAGATTTTTACAAGTGTCTATTAGGTGAGACAGGTGAATATTGTGTAAGATCTGCAATGGGCAGAGAGAAAGAGCTTTTAAGAAAATACTTTTCAAGATTGATTCAGTCATAATGGCAAGATGTCTTGTTTTTTCTTTCAAAGTTTATTAGACATCAAAAAATAATAATATATACTCGTACACCCAATAAACATGGAAAGCCAAAGACACTTCATACTTCAAATAGCCCATACGAGAATGGTGATAATTTTTTTTAACTGACAATCTTACAATTCCATATTAAATTCAAATAAAAATCACAGTTACACATGACATGTTCACATATCTCTATTCAGTCAAAATCACTTCAGTTTTAAATGTTATAAATGATTTTTAGATCAAAATAATCAATTTATAGAGCTATTCTTTAAATATTAAGGAATTCCCAGAACTTTTCATTGTAGCCTGGCTCTGCATTAAAAGATTATAATATTAATACTTGTAAAATACATGCATGTATATTTTGCTTTGCAAATATGTATGTGCTAAATTTCCATTACTTTGTTTATGTTCCGGTATCAGTAATGAAACAATTTATATAATGTGACATTCTTTATTAAATGTTGCTACAGACTCTTATTAAAGGGGGCACCTTTCACCATTAAATGTGTCTGGAATGCATTTCACTAGGAAGGCAACAAAGCCATTCCAATCTGTCTAAATCACAGCTCCAACTCCCAATACAGAGTTTGCTTAATATTTGCAGTGACTACAAAAGCTATAGAAGCATTAGATAAAAATCAATTTAGTGCTTCTGGATGGGAAGATAAATGTCAGGAAATGATAGTTACCAGGATTCAATATCTGAAGGAGTCTCCCTGTAATGAGTCCATCTAGGTTTAAGGAATTTAACTCTATTGCTCCAGTGTTAGCAACTTTATAACTTAGAACCTTCATACAACTAACTGTGAGGCACAGGGCTTTGGAGATAACTATTCTTTAGCAGGCCAATTTCAGCTTGTAAGAATAGATATAAGGAGAGTGGATTAAAGAAAGGGGAAAGAAAATATTAAGATATTTTATTGAAATTAAATGTGAATGCTAGATCCAGTAAATTATAATCCATGATCGATTATGAAGAAAAGAAAGAAGAAAATACTTATCTATGGCTCTCAATAGGGACCAAAATATTTTTAGAGTGGTAGCAGCTTTCTAATTGCAAAACTAAAATGCTATATTTATGAGAAATAAAAATAAAGACTAGATAGAGTACAGTAGTGGTCTGGACGGAGGTGAAGGGTTCTTCGGCTGTTTCCTCCTCTGAAGGCTGTTAGATAATAAACCAAGAAACATGAGGACAAGGAAAGAGCCGACCTCGATCAGGTTTAGGTTTAAGGTTAGAATTGTTCTGAGGGATAATACTGCATGGGATTTACCAATCACCTTGGGTTCCAATTGTAGGTTGAGGATTAGAGACACAGTTAGGACTTTGGGTTAGGGATCATGTTACTTTGCATTTCCCAGTCCATTTTGGTTCATTTTCTAGTTTTAGCTTGAGGATACATTTAGTATTGGGATAAGGAATTGTATCGGGTGGAGCTTACCAGTCTCTTTGGGTTTCAATTTTATACTAGGGATTAGGGTTAGGTTTCTGATTCAAGTTAAGGATAGTGTAGTTTGTCATTAACCTATGTCTTTGTATTCTTTTTCTAGGTTTGGGATTAGATTTAGGGTTAGGATTTGGTTTAGGGATAGTGTTGGTTGGCATTTTCCAATGTACTTTGATTTTGTGTTTAGCCTTGGGATTAGTCTCTTCACATTATATTTCTAGGTTTAAAATTAAAGTCAGGCTGAGGATTCAATTTGCAAGAGTGTTGATTTGCATTTTCCAATCTCTTTGTGTACCTGTTTTGTTTTAAGATCACGGTGCAGGTCATTATTCAGCTTAGGGGTTGTGTTTGTTTGTACTCACCTGTTTCTTTGTGTTCCTTCCCTTTCCAGGATTATGATGAGGGCTAGGGTTAAGATTCAGACTTAGAGATACGCTGGATGGGATTTACCAGTCTCTTTGCTTTCCATTTCTTGCCTCAAGATTATGGTTAGGGGTAGCATTAAAGTTAGGGATAGCATTGCTTGGATTTACCAGTGTATTTTGACTCCATTTCTAGCCTTAGTCTTAGGGCTCAGGTTAAATTCTGGTTAGGAATAGTGTTGGCTGTCATTTCCCAATGTCTTCTGATTCCCAATCATGGTTTAGGATTAGGGTTAACATTAGGTTTCTGGTTAGGGATAGTTTTGTCTGGCGTTTTACAGTCTCTTAGGGTTCCTTTTTTATGTTTAGGATTAAGGTCATGGCTAGAATTCAGGTTACTGATAGAACTGGCTCACTTTACCAGTCTCTTTGAGTTACTATGTAAGGTTTAGAATGAGAGTTAGGATTATGCTTCATTCTAAAGATAGTTTTTTTTTTTTTTTTTTTTTTTTTCCATTTACCTATTCCTTTGGGTTTCTTTTGTAAGCTTCAGATTAGGGTCAAGGTTGGGATTTTGATTAGAAATATTGTTGCTTGGCATTTACTCTTTCCTTTGTTTTCTATTTTTAGATTTAGAATTCAGCTTAGGTTTGGGTTCGATGATTTGGGTTCGATGCAGTACTGATTGGCATTCGCCAGTCTCTTTTGGTTCCTTTTCCAGGTTTAGGATTAGGTTTAGCTTTGTAATTTGGGTTATGCATAGTGCTGATTGTCATTTACTGGTCTCTTTTGACTTCTTTTCTAGGCTTAGGCTTAGAGTTAGGGTTGGGATTCAGATTAGTGATAGTGTTGGTTGGCCTTTTCCATTTTTGGTTGGTTTGTGCAGGCCTAGATTTAGGATTTGTGTTAGAATCTAAGTTAGGAATATTGTTGGTTGTAATTTATTACTCTGCTAGGGGATCCCATTTGTAGAATTAGATTTAGAGTTGATGTCAGAATCTGTTTAGGTATAGTGTTGTTTAGCATTTACCAGTCTCTGGTTCCTTTTCTAGGGTTAGGATTAGTTTTAGAGTTTGCATTCAGGTAGGGGATAGTTTTGATTAACACTGACCAGTCTCTTTGCAGGTCTTTCTCAAGATACTACCTGATCCATAAAGGAAATTATGTTCAAGCCAGGCATGTTCAATCAGGCCCAAGGCCTTTATGATTAACTACTGCATTCTGGAGCCTAAATAAATTACTGTTCAGGAGCTTTCCTATATAACTTGTTAATGGAGCCTCAATCTGTCCACAAATACTTGGTTCATTCTTTCTCATTTGATCATATTGCCTAGAATTCATTGACAATTCTGGTACTCGGTTTTGTTTGGGTTACTATTGCATATTTACATTATTTTATAGAATATTGGAGATTAAATCCTAGACTTTGCAAATACATTTCCATGAGCTTTGTATCCCTGGGCCACATTCCTTGTCTCAATGATATTCCTTCGTTATGACTCATCTACATCATAACAAGAGAGTGATGACAGAAAACCGAAGTACAAGGCAACATATGATCATTACTGATGATCAGTGATCATTTAATTAAAAAATAGTTATGTATTTAATAAACTTTTGGATGGACTAGAATGTAATATATTAGAATGAATGTAGTTACCAACTGGAAGTATCATTAAAGTAAATTGATAAGTCATGCTCACTGGCGTTAAACTCACCTATGGTGAATCAGACTGTTTTTCATTAGAAGTGAGAGATTTAGTCAGATACATGGAGTTCTCGTGGCCAGATATGCAAAGACTGTCAGCAATTAAATCAATTTGTTTTTACTTTCAAAGAATGACAGGCAATAGTATGGGGTGTGTGTGTGTGTGTGTGTGTGTGTGTGTGTGTGTGTGTGTCAATGTGCACATTCACACACGTGTGTGCTTATATTTATATATATGCACATTTATCTTTTTCATACTTTATCTCCTACATTTCATTATGAAAATTTAAAAACATAGAGAAAGTTGGACAGACTAAAGTGCACATGCACATATTTCCAGCAATTCTAGCATTAACAACCTGTGCTACTGGCTTTATCTGCTCATCTTTCCACCATCTATCTAGTCATCACTTTTTATTTTGATGCCTCCTAAGAAAATTGCCGATGTCTCATAGTATTTACATCTAAACATGCAATATCACCCCACATTTTTATGTGACAAAGCAAAACCAGTCCTATTTTATTTATTTCTGCATCTTTGGAAAATAGGAAGTGCATCTTTTAAAAGTGAGTGGTTTGGTACTGTTATTGATTCCTCCCTTCAAATTAATGCAGCTGCTGCACTGTCATGATTTATAAGTAATAAACTTGTAGGAAGGAAATGACTGTTGTTGTTTCTGGCCATGCATAACATGTCTAAATTAAAAACATGGTTGTAAACTGGAGATGCTGTCACCTTTGCCGCAGCTCAGCGGGCAAATTTAATTCATAAATCCTTCAGCAGCGCAGCCTCAGACCTCCGCACCAAGTGCTTACATCCTCGTCAGAGGAACCTCATAACTGCCTCTTTCCCCAGCAAATGAGAGGTTTACAGAGACAGGAGTGAGGGACAGTGCTGGGTAAGGTCATCCTGTGACCTCTGAGGCCAGGAGCAGCGGAGCAGGCACCACTGCTGAGGGTTTCAGACCCTCCCGATTTGTATCTAAAGAACTCCACTGAAGGAAGTTTAAAAATAATACTAACTCTTAAACTAAAATTATTTCCACTAATAAATACAGTTAAATCAATATGATTAATATTTTAAACATAAAATAATTATTATGACCACGTCTTACTATGCATTCTCAAGCTCTCACGTGAAGAGAAAACATGCTTTGGTTTGGTTTTCTTGCTGTCTTCTTAGTGTTAGAGCCCCACCTTGCTTTTCTGCGTCTTTTTAATTTTTCATTCATCAATTTCTACTCATGCCTTAACAAATCTCTAGATCATTTATTCATTTATCAAAAGATTACCAGTCCTTTACTTGGACAAATTAGCCATGACAGTGTCTGTACAGAAAGAATGAAACTTAGCTTAAGTTTATAAACAAACAAATGGAAAACTAATAACACGATAGTAAAATAATCAATAAATTAAATGAGAACTATAAGATTCAGCTTCTTATAATTACTTGATACAGAGTAAGAAATTTTAAAAGGCAGTGCCCACTAATGTAATAAAGACTGTGACAACTATGTTTTTGTTTTCCTGGTTTTCTTAATAATGAATATGATGGTGGCGATTTTAGATGTGGCTCTGTAGGGTGGACTGAATAGCTGGAGCTGCAGAGGCCCTAACAGAACTTGGGGTGTTCTGACTGTACATGGAGAAAAGGAGAAGATTATGCTCCTGAGTCCCATTACTCATAATCCAAGAACTTTTCTTGCAAGAAGAAATACAATTATTGCAAGTACTTTTATAATGTCTCCTAATTGTCCATGAAAATAAATGTAGTAATAATAAATAATTATGACATATATATATATATATATATGAATAACTGAATAGGTTTTGTAACTATAGGAATCATAGAGATAAAAATATACTGCAAATCTGGTACTTGACACTAAAATGATTTTTATTTCAATAAAAACAAATTTAGGATGGGCCAAACAGTACTTTTGAAGTCAATAGTCTTCTGGCTATGTGAATTAAACCAATAATATAGTTTGTACATCTAATTTAAAGGATAAATTGAATATTTTCATGGTCTCTATAATTAAAAGGTTAGATGTTACTCCTCTTCTCATGTTAGAAGTGTCATTGTAAAAAGCAAAGAAGAAATAAAAATTACTTAAACCTCTTGAATTTATTCTGTAACAATTAATTCTCATTTTGGGGTGGTAAATATTAACCCAGGGAATGTTAAGCTACACTTTCAGTTCTTTTCATTTGTGTGTGAATAACTTTGGATTTTTTTCCTAGACACTGTTTCTTTAAATTTCTTCCACTGCCTTCAAACTGCACCTTTCCTCAGACTTTTGAGAAGTTGGGATTTTTTGTTCTACTTTTTAATGTCTAAATTTGTGTAAAAATACTTTGCCCTCATTGCTTCCATTTTGATCGGCCTTAATGGCCTCAGATATTGAGTCTACCAAAAAGGAGTCTTTGTAAGAATGAGAAAAGTATATATTTTTTTCAACAGATGTTATCTGCATATGACGGATCCTAGAGGATGGTGTATATCAAAAAAAAAACAAAAAACAAAACAGGGGCCAGGGAGTTAGCTCAGTGGTTCCAGCGCCTGTCTTGCAAGCGCAAGGGCCCAGGTTCGATTTCCCGGTAACCACATAACAATACTGGGTGTGGAGACCCACACCCAGCAGCAACCAGTACCACATACCACAGTGCCGGGCGTGGTGGCTCACGCCTGTAATCCCAGCACTCGGGAGGCAGAGGCAGGAGGATTGTGATGTGAGTTGGAGGCTGAGCTCAGGGCCAGCCTGAACCACAAAAGCAAGACTCTGTCTCAAAAAACCTAAAAAAAAAAAAAAAAAAAAAATACATTGAAATTGCAAGGGCAACAGTCTGAATGGCCGCTATTACCTAAGCAGCAGTTCACTGTGCTAATAAATGTCTGAAAGCTAATGGCCACCATTTAAGTATTTCTTGTACTCTTAGAAGCCAAAGTGATCTCATATTGTCTCAGTAGATGTAGTATTAAACATTTATACAAGTTTCCCTTCTCCTGAAGTGTGTATAAAGGTTTTGGCAGACTCTGTGTGACAGACTGTCATCTATGACAAAAACTATGGTGACTTCCACTCCTCAGAGACCAATCTTACTGGAGTTAAAACTGATACATTTCTGCAATGCACTGTAACTACGATAAGATTCCTCATCTCAGTTTCTGTTATTGTCTTGTTTATACTTGTTTATAAACTATTTTCTTTAAGTTTTTTGAGACAGGGTCTTTCTCTGTAGTTCAGGCTGGTACTGAACTCAGCATTGCATTCAGCAATCTTCCTGCCTCTGCTTCCTGAGTGCAGGGATTACAGGTGTGAGCCACTATACCTGGCACTGTGGTATGTGGTATTGATTGCTGGTGGGTGCGAGTCACCACATTCGGCTTTGTTTTATGTGGTTACTGGGAACTGAACTGGGACCTTGCAAACTGGGACTTTGCACTTGCAAGGCAGGCATCAGAACCACTGAGCTAAATCCTTGGGCCATAAACTACTAGTAATTACCTTCCACTTATAATCTTTAATAACCAAAAGCTGTATACAATATTAGTTTCTAAGGAAATGTAGTCTTCATCCAATGCATAGATCGGAACCTGTGGCATATTTTTACCACATTAAGGAAATTGTCCTTAATATTAATGAGTGTCTTGTTTTCCAAATTTTTACTTTAACATCATAGATGTTATTGTTGAAATTTTTAAAATGAATATTCAGTTATATGTGTAGTCAACAAAATTGTTTTAATAAAGCATACATTGTATATGATGATATTCTAAACAGATGTTAATATTAGCCTCACACAGTAACATCAGCACTCAGTAGAATGCTAATCAATTTATAGTAATTGCTTTGATCCATGTCCTTTAATTTATATGCTAAACAGGTGAATTTAAATGATTGTTATTGCAAAGCAAAGTACCCTGTATTATTAAAGTTTTCCTGGATTAAAAGGTGATTGTTCATAACACTCAATATATTGTTCTTAGTGAGACAACAGTAGTTTTAAATTTGTACTTCAAAAATCTGGTAAATGTAGACTCTATGTATTTGACCTTTATGATATAATCACTTCACCACAGCTGTACATCATCTTAAGTTCTCTCTAGAACTTGCTATGGATAAAGCTTACAAAGTTTAGAACCAGTAGTATCTATTTTATAGGAATATAAACTGGAAAGAATTTTAATCTTGATTTTATCAAATCCATATTTACTGTATAATAAAGTGTTATTTTAGGTGGATTTTGAGATATACTTTAATTTCCATTGTACAATAGTTTGTCAAATATAAAAATATTAACTAGAAACATCTGTGCTAGTGCAAAAGATAACAGGAAATAAACATTTCCAAAGGGCTTACTTGTGCTTAGATTGATAGTAACATGAAAAATCAAATACATCAATGGTACTACTAATTATAATTATACCAAGACATATTGACCTGGTTTTAAATCAAAGTAAATGCTAGACATGGAATTGGGATTTTAAATTGTTACTAGAGATCAGCATTTTAAAATATGAGGGATTTATCACTCTTAAATTTAATCATGTTTGGCTGGGGATTTAGCTCAACAAGTACTGTGCCTACTTGGGAAGCACAAGTCCTGTAGTTCAATCCTCAGGACAGAAAAAAACAAAACAAAACAAAACAAACTATGTTTAATAATTTTCTGCTTTTCGTATATTTTCTTTTATTTTGAAATTTAGGATATAAAAGAATGACAGTCAAGCTCAAATCTGCTAGGAGATAAATGTAGTTGTTATCTTTATTGTCTTGTGAAAATGAGATAACAAATTCATTTTGAAACAGGAAGTTAATATTACCATGTGGATTAATGATTATTCTGTTTCACAGAAGTAGCTTGAATGTGGTGAAAAAAGATATAATGGGAAAGGTTGGACAGGAAGATAACATGAGATTTTACCACATTAACTAAAATGTTGGAAACTTTAATATTTGTCAAAATTTTGTTTAATATTTTCAGGCCCTAGCTCATAATGACTAATTAAAATGAAGGGAAATAAAAGCCGTGGATAAATAATTACTATGTGAAAAAAACAGCTGAAGCTTCATGAACAAGGTTCTCTTGTTCATATTTTATCATCAGCATATACTATCCTGAAATAGTCTATGTATGTCTGTGTAGACTCCTTCATATCAGTGATGAAAGATGTAGATTTCTCCATAAATGGTGATAAATTGAATGTGGCCTTCACTGAATCGGACAAAAACCCAGTATATCCAGATGTTTCCTGGCATTTAAGCAAACAACAGCCATCTTTTATTATTACTAAGAAAAATAAAACTTAACTTCAGATCATCAAGAGAATGGAAAGCAATGTGAAACTGAAACATTGTAATAAACAAGTAAGGAGATAACTCTCTTCTATCTATCATCTATCTAACTTTCTATCTTTTTTATCTATGTATTATCTATCTATCATCTATCTATCTATCTATCTATCTATCTATCTATCTATCCATTTACCTATCTGTTTATCTATACCCAGCTCAACATAAATCAACCTATCTTGAAACCTTCAAAACATGTCAAATCAACTGGCTCCAAAGCCTATTTCCTTACTTTTCTGTAAACTCATTTACCCTACTACCTCTTTCCAATATAAATAAATGCAACCCACACTCTTTCCGTTACTCCTTACAAAACATTTTTTTTTCTCTTTATGCACTATTTACACAAAGAGCTAAAAGTACACATTGAATATTCTTTTTTTGGGGGGAGGGCAGGGTCTTGCTTTGTAGTTCAAGCTGGCCCTGAGCTCAGCCTCAAACTCACATCACAGCAATCCTCCTGCCTCTGCCTCCCAGGTGCTGGGATTACTGGCATAAGCCACCATGCCCAGCACTGTGGTATGTGGTACTGATTGCTGCTGGGGTGAGTCTCCACCCCCAGTATTGTTTTGTGGTTACTGGGGATCGAACCCGGGTCCCTGAACTTGCAAGACAGGCGCCGGAACGACTGAGCTAAATCCCTGGCTCCACACTGAATATTCTTATAAATGCATGAATATCTATATTATTAGTTAACTATTAAAATACAGAATGATAAATCTTTAAAAATTAAATATATACACTTTTTAGACGTACATTTACAAACTCTACATCTGCTACAATGCCTGTGTGATTTACAGTGTAAATATATGATACAAATTTATTATTGATAAATCAAACTAGCAGGCACATATTTTCATCAAAAACATTTGACATTTTGCCCATAATAAATTTTAAACAGTCAAAGATGTAAGAAACTGTTAAAACTATTTCAAAAGAATTAGAGAGCTTTGTTTATAAGATTAAGTCAGAAAAATGTTACCATTTTTCTATAGATGATTCTGTGCTTGAGATATGATATGGAGTTCTGTTTTATGATTTGCTGCTGCAAAGATGCGAATTATATTTAATTTGAACTTCTAGAATGTTGTAGAATAAGTGCTTAGCTACTCTTATATAAATCAAATGGAAACTTCAAGGGGGTGAGTGATTGCCTAATAAATTCCATCAATCTTAATCTGATGATAACTCCAGTCAAGTTAGATTTTGATGGCTTTTCAAATTTTCTGCCACACACAGAACTGAAAAGGTTTTAGATAATTATCTACTATCTTCTGTTGGGTGACACACCTGGTCAAGACTGAAGATAGAAATCTAAATATTCCCTTGTGTTGCATTGCTACACTTAAAAACGGTTGTAAGCCACAAAGCTATTTTGGGGAAACCTAAACATTTTGTGCCCATGGATCCTTTCTCAAAATTTTATCTCTTTCATCACCACCTCCCAATGACATTGAGATCTAGGGACAGACGGCTTTCAGAAAGAGGTGAATGAGAGGGTTTAATATTGAAAGCAGAAGGTATATGTGACACGATTAGAGAAAGGCTCAAAATGACAAGAAAAGGATGATCCAGCTATTGGAGGCTGAGAGGGTGCTCATTAGAAAAATCGACTCTGCTTGACATCACAATACATGAACGACTCTTCTCAATCAGGAGTATTTATTCAACTAATAGTATAATGTTTGCTTAGATTTTAAGCCTTCTGTTTAATATATGATAATCAAGGATAATAAGTTTTTCAAGAGTTGTATTTTACTTGACACCCAGAATGATTTATTAGGGCTGTGAATCCATTCAAAATTCAATACCTTTGCGTATTGCATCACTAAACTTAGTAAGTCAGAGTCTCCCACGGAGTACATTGTTTTTCAAATTCCTAAGGTCCCATTAAACTTAAATCTTCAGTATATTAAATGAGTCCCTTGTGTTTTAAAGAGTTAATGTATCCTTCAGTGGAGAAGAACCACATGAGTAATAAAAATATAGCAAAGTTCTTTAAAAAAATAAAGTAGTGTTGTTATTATATGAATGTAGCATATTATATGAATGTATTATATGAATGAATGTCTTAAAATTTGTTTCTATGACAGTAGGCATATGGACATTTTCAGGCAAGTAAAATGGGTGACTTACTTTTATTCTATCATTCATAGAAAAATATATTTACAAATGTAACCCATCCCTAC
>PVIR01028377.1:0-25028 GCA_004026965.1 Petromus typicus | reverse complement strand
AAAAAAAAAAAAAAAAAAAAAAAAAAAAAATGGAAAGACATACCTTGCTCGTGGATAGGAAGAACCAATATTGTAAAAATGGCTATACTCCCAAAACTACTCTATACGTTCAACGCAATCCTGATTGAAATTCCAACAGCATATTTCACAGATCTAGAGAAAAATAACCAAACTTTCATCTGGAAGCACAACAGACCTAGAATAACCAAAGCAATTCTAAGCAACAGGGACATGGTGGGGGGTATCACAACTCCGAACCTGAAACTATACTATAAAGCCACCATGATAAAAACTGCATGGTACTGGCAAAGTAACACACCTGAGGATCAATGGAGTAGACTAGAATACACTGAGCCACCTCATCTTTGACAAAGGAGCCAAAAATCCTCAATGGAGGAAAGATAGCCTCTTTAACAAATGGTGCTGGAAAAATTGGGCTTTAACTTGCCAAAGACTAAAACTAGATATAACTCTCACTGTGCACCACGCTAAAATCAAAGTGGATAAGAAACCTAAATATTAAAACAGACACTCTAAACCTACTGCAAAACAGGTTAGGTAAAACTCTTGAAGACACTGGCTTAGGGAAAGACTTCATGAACAAAACCTCTATAGCACAGGAATTGGCTGAAGAAATCAACAAAAGGGACCTCATTCTTTTAAAAAGCTTTTGCATAGCAAAGGAAACCACCAAGAGAGCAAAAAGGCAACCAACAATGTGGGAAAAAAATCTTTACCAGCTGTTCCTCAAAGGGTTACTATCTAGAATATATAAAGAGCTCAAAAAAATCAGTCCACTCAAATTGAATGATTCAATTCAAACATGGGCATCTGAAATGAACAAATATTTTTCAGAGGAAGAAGAGCAGCTAAGAAGCATATAAAGAAATGCTCAACATCATTAGTCATTCGAGAGATGCAGATGAAAACAACATTGAGATTTCATCTCACTCCACAAAGAATGGCTGCCATTTCAGATTCAGCCAACAGCAAGTGTTGGCGAGGTTGCGGAGAAGAAGGAACACTTCTCCACTGTTGGTGGGACTGTAGATTCATACAACCCCTGTGGAGATCAGTTTGGAGATTTCTCAAAAAGCTAGGATTGGAGGTCCCATTTGACCTGGCCATAGTGCTGCTAGGTATATACACACAACAATTAAAAGACTCATATCACAGTGACCTATGTGCACCCATGTTTATAGCAGCCCAATTTGTGATTGCTACATCTTGGAAACAACCCAAGTGTCCATCAACTGGAGACTGGATAAAAAAGCTGTGGTTCTTCTACAGAATGGAGTATTACTCTGCATAAAAAATGATAAGTTTGAATCATTTCTACGTAAATGGACATACCTTGAGGATATCCCCATAAGTGAAATAAATAGATCACAGATAGGTAAATATCACATGTTTTCTCTGGCATGAGAAGATAAAGATGTAAATGAGTCCTAGAATTGTATGTTACATATTGTGAAATAGAAAATACTCAAAGTAAAATAGGGTAAAGGGGGAAAAATAATGAGATTATAACAAAAAAGAAAGGAAACAAATTTTATGTATATGGGGGGGTAGTAGGGTTGGTAGTGGCAGTAGGGTGAGAATTAAGTTGTGTCTTATACTGGTACAAATCCCCATTATGGAGTGCGATCATGATGCATATATGTAATGTACCAATAAAGTTTTCAATTAAAAAAATACTAATTTCAAAAATAATTGTAATGCAGTAAAAAGTAAATAAAAATTGAAAAGGGAATTTCACTATATGGTGAATTCTGCTAATTTATGCCAGCTCTCATCTTTCTGATAAAATATTAATTCCACTTCCTCTTCTCAAAATTATAATCATCATTTTTAAGTGTCTTTATCCATTTACATGTTCTCATTGCAAATGCTTGGTACAGTCCATAGTTTATTATATAAGATTGATTTCCATGTTGCCATTTTATGAGCAAAATAGCATTCACAAATCTTCAATGACATTTTGGTGATTTGTGCTTAATAAAGTGCAAACATACCTGTCTAGTTGGTATGCTACTTAGATAAAGAAATTTTGTTCAGCAATATGGGAACATGTTGGGGAAACATTCCTAATTTAACGTTAACTCTAAAGCCTTCTAGACAGTTCCAAAAGTTGCTCCCTTTCTGAAAAACATCCAATTTAAGAATTCTGCTGATATCCAAGTGAATTTGGATGTCAGAGGGGAAATGGATGCACAATATGACATTCTAACCTTTGGTTGTGTGCTCTCTTTATTTTCCTCATCTTCCACAATGGTTAAAATATATGATTAGACACTTGAGGTACATTTTTGTGCAGCATGCTGAGTTGTTAACATCCTATTTATGATTAAACAGCCAGTAAATTTAACCTGTTTTTGGAAGAACTGGCCCCCATAAATTATTGGATTTATAGTTACACAAATAACTTCAGTACCATCTTCCTAATTTCTACATACAAGGGAGAAAGTTTAAAGAATGGAGAAGTGGATTAAAATCATTTGTATTTATGAATGATCCTTGGTATCAAAACTAAAAGAACTGCAAATATATACACCAAATGTTTCATTTCATAAGAATGATATCACATAAAGCTAGAAATATTAATGAATAGAAGTTTTTTTTAAAGTTTTTTTGGCGGGAGACAAGGTTTTGCTTTGTAGAACAAGATGGTCCTGAACGCAGCCTTGAACTCAGCAATCCTCCTGCCTCTGCCACATGAGTGCTGGGGTCTCAGGCATGAGCCACCATGCCTGGCCTTGTTTTATGTAGTGCTGATTGCTGGTGGGCGTGAGTCTCCACACCCGACATTGTTGTGCGTGATTATCAGGGATTGAACCCAGGACCCTGCCCTTGAAGGCAGGCGCCTGAACCAATAAGCTAAATGCCTGGCCCTAGAAGTAATAATTTTAAGTCATATCTGTGGAATGATTATGGTGCAGCAGAATTACAATTAAGTTACCTAAATGAATGCCACATGCATGTTATGTATCTGCCAACATAAAAAACAGGGAAAGTCAAACTAACATCAGAGCCCTAAAAAAAATTTAAAATAAAACTGCAAGGACATTCGATAAAAGCATGAAGCACTAGAAGTATTGGAAACTCTTAGAAATCTACAAAACAAAAACCTAACCCTGTAAATTTTAAACTTGTCAACCTTAAAAAAGACTGATACTGGGCATGGTGGCTCATGTCTGTAATCTCAGTGCTGGAGAGGCTGAGGCAGAAGGCTAGCCATGAGTTGAAGGCCAGCCTAAACTACATAGCAGGACCTTATCTTCAACCAGTGGCCCACCTAATGAGTAAGCAGTTTTGAAATCCTGTTCATTAAATAATATCAGCTCTTTAGACCTCCAATACCTGTAGGGAGAACCACAAAAATTAATGAGCTAAAAACAATATTCAAATTGTAATGGGGTACGAGGAGGAATTTACTTATAGTAGATAAGATTTGAGGCATTCCACGGTGAACCTGCTTTTAGTATTCACCAAGAAGCATATGGGGGAGGGCCATATACTATTCCAGGAATAGGGATTGCAGTAAATTTAGCATAACAAGATTGGCGGGGTGGGGAGTCCGGGAGAGTGCACAGTTAGCACCACGCCACACCAAGCGCTCACTGCAGCTTGGGGGCTCGTTGCGCCCTTGGCCCCTGTTCCAGGTGATGGTGTGGCCTGAGGCAGCTTCTATTCCCAGCTGCAGCTGACCCCAGCCTTCCGTTCCTTGGCCACTTCGGCACCGCCCCCACCAAACTGGAGGGAGGTAACATCCCTGCCCCCACCCCCCCTCGCAGCCCAGTACCTGGAGGAAGCAGGGCAAGGCCCTACTGCAAATAAAGAGCCCAGAAAAGAAGAAAAAAGTCAAATACTGGGGGTCCTGATGGAGTTTACACCACCTCTGACTTCCGTGGGGGATCTCTTGGTTGCATCTAACCTTTTGAGGATGACTTCAGAGTGCCTGAGGTGTATGGGGATGGGAGAGTGGGGCCCTCCATGCCTGGGCAGCCCTAAACTCTTTGGAGGCTTCCATATACAAGAGGGCATGGCAGGCCAGTCCTCCCCAGGATATGGTACTGGGGGTGGAGGGGGGACCCCAACCACTTTGCTGACAGTCTTCAACATGACCCTCCCAGGACCCTGGCCACCCCCACCGTCCACCCTGGGCAACACGAACTTCTCCAGCTAACCTTTCAATCTGTCTCTGGGTCAGAACTTAAGCCCTCCTGGTCGGCAGATGATCTCAGGTCCAATAGGAGTATTTGGCCCCATGATCTAACCCCCATGGGACAGCCTCCCAAAGGGGACCTGGACCCCCGCTTCCTTCCCCTGGCCCTTTGCCCAGACAGGGACTCCTTTTGGCTTCTCTTCAGAGACCCCGGCAGGGGCTCCCCAGACTGTCCTCCAACACAAGTCCCTCCCCTAGCCCTCACCCTGGCTTTCCTGGCCCTGATGGTGAGGATGCAGGGAAGCCCTTGAACCCCGGCCCGCACTGCTTTCCTTCAGGAGCTCCACTCAGGTTCCCCAGCTGCTGCTGTTAATGAGGATCAGCCCAGTTTTCAATCAAACAGTAGTGGATGAGGTGGAGGCACTCCAGATGCCAACAGCTTGCACCCACTGGCAAGGCAGGTGGGAGCTCAGGGCCTCGGCCCTTCCCCAGGCCCGCTGTACCACTGAGGTGCCTGTCAGAGTGAGCTAAATGACACTATGGAAGGCCTCCTTCCAGAAGTTTCCACCAAGAGTACACTGGCATGACCTAGAATACCTATGGGCTGCTAACCGTATGAGCCTGCTGCCATATGAGCCTGCGACCTGTGCCTCAAGACTCACAAGATTCTAGACTGTCTACCTCCATGAGGGCTTGGAGCAGCTGGTGGCTGCAAACGATGGGTGACACTGGCAAGGTGGGCCAGAACAGTGTGCATGTCCCTCCTGCTCTCCCAAGGTGTTTGTCTGGCTTTTCATTCTTGTTTCCACTGGCTTCCTGTTGGGAACCACCCTGTTTGGGAATTGCAAGGTCAAAATTGACCAGGACTTCCTGCCTGCAAAGGACTTTGGATTGACTCTTGTCTTTATCTCTGGTAACAACAGGGACTCAATGGTCCCACATGCTGTGATGCTTCAGGGCAGAACTGCACCGGAACTCCCCCTTCTCAAGGACTATTGCTGACATCTGTCTTGCCCTCGAGGAGTCCTCATCTACATAACTTCTCTGGGACTATTGTTGGTGTGCTGCTGCCTTTCTGGGTATTTTGGACTGTAGATAATAAAAGGTGTGGTAGGCTGGAATCCAGAGTCCTTGCCACCCAGAGTAGCATGGATCAGACCCAAGCTCAGTTTTCTCTAAGTCTCATTTCTGCCTAATTATTAATTATTTCGCCGTGTGCCATGAACTCACAGGAGACTAGAACTTAATGCAAAACTTCTAGTTACGTTCCCTTCCCCTGTTTACTACAGCTTCCCATCCCCACAGAGCAGAAATTTGATGGTTCTAGGGCAGAATAGCCGCAATCACTCACTTTTGTGGAAATCTGTGCATTGATAACTATAGAATCAAGAAACCAAAGCTCTGCTGAGCAGAGGCATTTTTTTGTGTGTATGTGTGACCTTCTTGGAGGCCTAGGGATGTGGCTGCAGGAGAAAAGAAGGTAGAAGAAATTCCAGAGGACACAGGTGTCCTGTCTGCAGATGTCAGATGCCCTAACACTGCCTAGCACCCGTATCTACTCCATAGCTGCAGCTTTAGGGTTTGCAGTCAAAGATTCAGAGTTTTGGGCTGGGGATTTAGCTCAGTGGTTCCGGCACTTCTTGCAAGTGCAAGGACCCAGGTTTGATCCCCAGTAACCAGCAGCAATCAGCACCACATACCACAGTGTTGGTCGTGGTGGCTCACGCCAGTAATCCCAGCACTCAGGAGGCAGAGGCAGGAGGATTGCTGTGATGTGAGTTAGAGGCTGAGCTCAGGGCCAGCCTGAACTACAAAGAGAGAGACCCTGTCTCAAAAAAAAAAAAAAAAATCAGTTTTTGGGTAGGGTAGTTTGACTCTGCCCATCCCAACCACAGCCCTTTTATGTTCTTGGAGAAAGCTTTAGGGAATAAGTGAGGTTTCTCCCATTTTCTGCTGTTCCCTTTGCCTCTCCCAGACCTATCCAGCTTCTCCCCTTAGCACCAAATACCTGGTAGAAGCAGAAGTTCTGACAGCAGAATATTTGGAGGAGGCTGTTCAGAGCCCTGGACTCTGGTGGTGCTGCCCTCTCTACGTCCATTTCTTGCACATTATATTCAGCTCTGTTCTTTAGTTGTTGGTGCCCTTCCTCCCCATCCCCCTGGCTGCACCAAAGGAAAGCTTGGAAAGGCACAGAGGCCTCATACCTCATTTCCTTCCAGATAAAAGAGTCCAAGTGAAACTCCATCCCACCTCATGTAAGGATAAGTTGGCGGATCCTCAATCTCATGGTACTGAAAGGTAGAAAAGCCTCAAGTTTTTCTTGCTTCTCTTTCCTTGCTGTTCTTTAGTATCATCTTCAACCTAATGATGTACTATTTCTCATTCCTCAGCCCAAGTCCCATGCTGTTCTTGATGTTTTTATTTTTGAAGCCCAGTCATGGGCCTATGCCCTGCTTATATTATAAGTAGGAAAGCTAGTTAGACATAGGACAGATAAGGCAGGCCCTTGAAAAACAAACAAGGAGACTCTTACCAAAGTCAGTGCCACAGTAAAACACCTGGATAACAGTGACTGATAGGCCTCATTCTCCCCCAGGATGAAGGGTAAAGATCCAGATCTACCCCCTCCCTAGGAATGTAGCGATTGCAAATTCTCCAGGGTACAGGGCCAGGACTTTGGCCCACCTAGAGAAGTCTCTAGATTGAAATGACCCCATATAACTTGAATTCTCACTGGATCCCATTTAATCAAGATTCTTAAACAACTGGTTAACTATGGTTTGCCCATTTCTTTTAAATCTTATTGGAAGCCCCCACTTTACCCATTGGATAATTGTTAACTTGTCCTCCTCCTTGAATTTTATTGAAAGGTCCTACTTTTTTGGGGGTGGGGGGACAGGGTCTCGCTTTGTAGTTCAGGCTGGCCCTGAGCTCAACCTCAAACTCACATCACAGCAATCCTCCTGCCTCTGTCTCCCGAGTGCTGGGATTACAGGCGGGAGCCACCACACCCGGCATTGTGCTATGTGGTACTGATTGCTGTTGGGCATGAGTCTCCATGCCCAGTATTGTATGTGGTTGCTGGGGGATCAAACCCAAGTCCTTGCGCTTACAAAACAGGCACCAGAACCACTGAGCTAAATCCCCGGCCCCTGAAAGTCCCTACTTTGAGCCCACCTCCTCTCATGATTTTGGCCTATAAATTCCTCCTTTAAAAAACTGACTCTGGGGCCGGGGAGTTAGCTCAGTGGTTCCGGCGCCTGTCTCGCAAGCGCAAGGACCCGGGTTCGATTCCCCAGTAACCACATAACAATACTGGGTGTGGAGACCCACACCCAGCACCAACCAGTACCACATACCACAGTGCCGGGCGTGGTGGCTCACGCCTGTCATCCCAGCACCCGGGAGGCAGAGGCAGGAGGATTGCTGTGATGTGAGTTGGAGGCTGAGCTTAGGGCCAGCCTGAACCACAAAGCGAGACCCTGTCTCCAAAAACAAAAAAAAATAAAATAAAATAAAATAAAATAAATAAAAAACTGACTCTGGGTTCCCCACCTTTCTGGTTTCCTCCTTCTGCCTCCCTTAGGCAGATGCTTTCTTTCTCAATAAAATTTTCCTACTCAAACTTCTGTTGTTCCTAAAATTTATTCTTCAATTTTAGAGAACACAAATTCACGTTTTAAATGGGAAGCCAGGCCTTGTTCTCCTGTGTCACTTAGAACCTCTTTTTCCTCACAGGTCCTATGCACATTCCTCAGAGGGGTGGGGAAGGCAGGCTGAGGTGTGGCCCTCTGCCCTGTATGTGGTGGCCAAATTCCACCTTCCATAGTCCCCCTCCTCACTTCTCTCAGTTCTTGCATGTGGACAAAAGACCTGCATGCAGAGCCATTGGCCTCTCAGGCTATGAGAAGGCTCAGGCTGTGCTTCCCTCCCCAGGTTTTCCCCATGCCAAAAAAGCTTAGGTGGCAGCCCCCACAGCTAGATTTTGTGTTGTGTTTGTTCTTCTATTCACCCTGCTTTTATCATTTTGACATTTGTGCTGGATCTCCCTCCACAGTTTGTAAAATGCTCCTAGGGAGTTGTCCAATCTACCCCTTCTTGCCCTCTCCACTACTTTTTGAAAGAAAGTGGATTGGCAAAAATGTGATGGGATCTTTTGTATGATTAGATTAATAAAATAACTTGAAAAGCTGCCTACACACACATACCAAAAAAAAAAAGCATTGCAAGACTGGAACCAACTTTAGCATCTCAAAGAGAAAAGTTAGTCTTCTCTAGATCTGGAGGCCTGCATTTTTTATTACCCTCAGTAGGCATTATCATGTCTCTGGAGTGCCTATCAAGCCTTTTTCACACATTCAGGAAGTCTAGTTCTTGAGAATACTTCTCTGGTCCTGAGACAAATTAACACTGTAAAGCCTGTAAAGTGGCCCCTCACCAAACTATAGATAGCATGGCTGGTTCCTAAAACAACTTTAGAAAAACAAACACTACCAACATTAAGAGAATACAGTCATGAAGAAATTCATGAAAGCCATTTAAAATTCATTATAAAAGACCTATTTTAAGTTTTTAAATTAAAATTTAATTCCTCAAAGTGGCCAGAATAAAAAAGATGAATTTATATAGACATTGATATAGGCTTCCAACAGAGTTGAAATAAAATTTCCAATAAGTACTGAACTGGCATCTAAAACATAAGAATAGAAGCATGGCAATGCACACTTGTAACCCTAGCACTCTGGAAGCCTAAAGGATTGCAAACTCTCTCTGTCTCTCTCTGTCTCTCTGTCTCTCTCTCTCTCTCTCTCTCTCTCTCTCTCTCTCTCGATGTAGCTCAATGTGAAGGCCCTGGGTTCATTCCTTGCTGTTGAAAAAACAAAACTACTAGAAATGTCTAAAATAAAACAGAATATAGAAAACAAATCAAAGTGTGCTTTCTATACTCTTTACCTAAGCTTACTAAAAATATAACTCAAAGAAAGAGGTACATCAGCAGGTCTAGGGCAAGCTTCCAGTGGTTTTCTACCAGTGGAACTAAGAAAATCCGGGCCGGGGGATTTAGCTCAGTGGTTCCGGCACCTGTCTTGCAAGCAGCAAAGGTGGGAGAATTGCTGTGCTGTGAGTTTGAGTTTGAGGCTAAGTGAACTACAAAGCGAGACCCTGTCTCAAAAAAGAAGAAAAAAAGAAAGCAATGGTTATGACTGTGTAGAAAACATTGTTCATCAAGAAAATCTCTTCAGGCTTCATGCCTTTCTTTCCACTTCCCTCCAATCTTGATCCCCTTCTCCACCAATTCATGATTTTTTCCCCACAATTTTCTGTTGACTTTTTTGTGGTTCCAGGCATTGAAACCAGGACTTTGCACATGCTGTTCAAGTGCTGAACCACTGAGCCACAACCCAGTCCAGTTTATGCCTCCAGTCCAGTCCCCTTCACCCTTCCTCTTGGAGAATGATCTCTTCTATTATCTACAGTGTCTTTTTTAAAATTCTTTTTTCATATTAAAAAACAATATATTTAAGTGTGTGTCTGACTTATTCTATTTGTAAGAGATATAATCTACCACTTGTAATATTTCTTAGGATCTTAACATATTTTTGACACAAAATTTCAGGGTTACTGAGGTGCACCATCCCTTCCCATGAAGTAACTGCTGGTGCAGTATTTACATGCCCCATAGACAGGCATACACCTCTACCCTCACTAAGGACCTAGGGTCCTCAGATCCAGTCCTTGCATCCCCAGTCTCAACTGCGCAGAAATAGGAGCTGTCCAGAGCCAGCCTCTGCTGTACCTACAAGGGCGTCTCAATTATTCATTGTTCGGTACCTGCACAGGATCCTTCTCCATGGCCAATTCCACTACTCCTGCCCCAGTGTCCAGCCCTCCTTCCACGACTAGAAGAGCAAACAGCAAGGCTAGGAGCCCAGCTACCCAGAGGAAACAGGCCAGGAGGTTGGTGACATCAGCAGAAAAATTCCCTTGGCACCACTAGATTGAGGGAGTAAGCCTCTTCCCTGGCTGCAGGACTATGATACCTAAAATCCTTGAAATGATTTCTTCCTGAACTACCATACCCACAATCTTAAGAGAGGCCTGCAGGACTACATACCCAGAATCCTTAGAATAATCTTCCCATGGACTATGATAAACAATATCCTCCATGAATATGTAAGATTATCTACCCAGAGCCCTACGCAAGGTGGCCTTCTGGACTACCATATAGAAAGTCCTGCTCAGCATCCCAGGAGTACGTGCCTGGAGTCTGTGAAGTAATAAATACCACCAAGGATTACCATACACAGAATCCACCACACAGACACAGACCTGCAATACTCAAAATCTTTGCCACGTGTTTTTCAACAAGGATATTACTCAGAATCATTGGCATCCCGGCCTCTAAAACGAGGATACCTAGAATCTACAACATCCCACTCTAAGACTATGGTATCCCAAGTTTTGGGAATGTCCCAAAGGACTATGGTAGACTAAAGACCGTATCACATTCTTCTAATAAGCGACAATATTCAGAATCCTCAAATTGGCCACAGATTGTAATACCCAGAATCTCTCCCACTGTCTGATCAATAACTATCATATCCAGAATCTTCAGCGTCTCCTCTAATTACTATAACCCTAAAGCCTCCCTGTGGCAGCCTGGCTAGGATACGTAGAATCCCAGATTTGTTCCTAGAACCCTTGCTGTGCCTGCCTGGGAAGACTACTATATCCAGCAGGTGTCCACCTGTGTGTGCAGGATCAGCCCTCTCTCAGGTCTGCTAGAGGTCTGAAATCCAAGCTCTGGTTTATTTTTAGCAGGTTATGCATATTTCAGGAAAGTTTGCTGTTTTGGTGATAAGTGTCTCTGGACTTCGTTTTCCCTGTACAAAACTTAATTTTTAATTGTTTTATTTATCCTATCTATTTACTTGAGACAAGGTCTCACTCTAATTCAGGCTGGCCTTGGACCCACACTGCACCAATCCTCCTACCTCAGCCTCCTAAGTGCTGGGATCACAGATATGCACCACCAAGCCTGGCCTTCTGTGTTTAATTCTCCTCCCCCCCCCCACCCCATCCCCTGCTTTGTAGTTCAGGCTGGCCCTGAGCTCAGCCTCAAGCTCACATCACAGCAGTCCTCCTGCCTCTGCCTCCCCTGTACTGGGATTACAGGCATGAGTCACCATACCCAGACTGTGGTATGTGGTACTGATTGCTGCTGGGCGTGAGTCCCCACACCCAGTATTATATGTGGATACCGGGGATCAAACCCTGTCTCAAAAAACCTAAAAAAAAAAAAAATTAATAAGGTGAAAGGGGACAATGTTGAGATTGTAACAAAAAAGTAAGGAAACAAATTTTATGTATATGGGGGGGTGGTAGGGTGGGTAGGGCTATGGTAAAAAATGAGAATTAAGTTGTGTCTTATACTGGTACAAATCCCCATTATGGAGTGCAATCATGATGTGTATATTTAATGTACCAATGATTTTTAAAAATTTTTTTTAAAGTTTCAGAAGATATTACTATGTTGGAGATGTTTATAAAGTGATACCAGGACCAATCTGACTTGTATTTAATATATATTTTATATATAGGACCAGTGTTCCGATTTTTGATTTTTTTTTTTTTTTTTGAGACAGGGTCTCACTTTGTAGTTCAGGCTGGCCCTGAGCTCAACCTCAAACTCACATCACAGCAATCCTCCTGCCTCTGCCTCCCGAGTGCTGGGATTACAGGCGTGAGCCACCATGCCCAGCACTGTGGTATGTGGTACTGATTGCTGCTCGGAGTGAGTGTCCACGCTAGGTATTGTATGTGGTTTCCAGGGACTGAACCTGGGTCCTTGTGCTTGCAAGACAGGCACCAGAACCACTGAGCTGTATCCCTAGCCCCCAGTGTTCTGATTTTTAATGAAGGCTCCAAGTGATGTTTTAGGAACAAAATCTTGTTTTTCTCTTAACACTGTCTTTCATTCAGCAGTGATACATCCCAGGGTACCTGAATAACCAGATGGTGTAGCAATGATGAAAAATGAATAAATCATGAGAAATGAATTTACTGCAATGAATAAAGAAAAATCATAGATGTTCATGCAGTCCCACATTTGTAGAATGTTCACTAATAATTAAGTTACACAGTTAGAAAAAAAAGTTGCACAATTAGTAGTATCTCCGGTGTACTGTGCTTCAGTATTATAACATCTTTAAGTAAAGGTACACTACAAGTAAATACTGAGGGTATATTAAGTGAGTAGGACAGGCTCAGGGACTTATGTTGATGAAGTAGTCCATTTCTTTTCTGGGGCTCATAGACAGAATAACTTTGAAATACCAATTATCTAGTATCTTAGGAGTGTAGATATGAATTAAGAGTTCCTACAAGCATGGAATCAAGAGCTACTTATCGTCTTAAGTATACAGTTCTAATTTCATGCTTACTTTGGCAGAAGACATCATAAATAAACTTGGGATAGAAAATGAAAAGTAAAATGTATTCATTCTTTGACTTTCTTGGAACATGTATCTTTTTTTTCCTAACAGGGATTGAACTCAGGACCTTGTACTTGTCAGGCAGGCATAGCACCACTGAGCTACATTGGGTGGCCTGGGACATGCATCTTTAACTAATCAGTGACAAAGGAAAATGTAGAAGCCCAGGTGATGGGGTAAATCAAGTAAGAGTCAAGCATAAGACTTAAATTCTTGGGCCAGGGATTTAGCTCAGTGGTTCCGGCACCTGTCTTGCAAGCGCAAGGACCCAGGTTCGATCCCCGGTAACCACATACCATACTGAGTGTGGAGACTCATGCCCAGCAGCAACCAGTACCACATACCACAGTGCCGGGCATGGTGGCTCACGCCTGTAATCCCAGCACTCGGGAGGCAGAGGCAGGAGGATTGCTGTGATGTGAGTTGGAGGCTGAGCTCAGGGCCAGCCTGAACCACAAAGTGAGACCCTGTCTCAAAACACCTAAAAAAAAAAAAAAAAAGACTTAAATTCTTAACTGGCAGTCTAGTGTTAGATGCAGGTGACCCAAACCCTGACACATTGTTCTATTCTGTGGATGGAGATGGCAGGATACCTGGACACTCTGGTGTCCAAAGGATGGGACAGTGCTCTGTGCTGGTGTTGAGGTATGCATTGAAAGTAGCTGAGATTTTACTTCTAGCTAGCAGAAGCAGCTAGTTTCTCTTGCAGGGCCTTTGGAAAGCCACTGACCCCTGTCACCTCAGACTCCTCCTCTAGAGAGAGGAAAGATGAATTCACAGAAGCAAAATAGCTGGGCTCAAGGCTAGCTATAGTTTTAGATTCTTAAGGTCATATTCACTAGCAGTATGGAATATTATGTACACTTTCACGGATATATTCTGCTTGTACATAATAATTTCCTTCACTTTTATTTTAAGAAGTGGACTGATTTGATAAGTGCAAACAGTCCCATTAATTACATGTCGTGTTGTTTTGTCTTTCTTCTGGTACTGAGGATTGAATCCAGTTGCTTTCTACTAAGCAACATGCCTTTTATTTCTGAGGCAGGATCTTATTATGTCACTTAGTTGTCTAGGTCCTCCCAGAATCCAGGAATCAGAGGTGTGTGTCAACATACCCAGCTTAGATTGGTATTTCTTGCATTAAAGGGACTTTTCATATTTCAACATTTTCTAGGACTTGCTTTTTAATCTTTTCCTCTATTATCATACTTGTTAAAAAATAAAAATAATTGTCAAGCATTCTAAAAATGTTTAACAAGTCATTGATTCTTTTGAATATTTCTTGGTACACTGTGCTTGAGGTGGAAAGGTGTGTGAACATTTAAGTAAAAATGTAAGGAACTTTGTCTTATTCAACTATAAACTCATCATCTATGGTTGAGGTGAAGGCCATCATGACCCACTCACTCCTGGAAAGCCCCATCTTTGAACATGTGAATCTACTTGGGAACATTTCAGATCTAAACCATCAAATACATTCCACTTCCTTTGACATGTATCACTAAATTAAAATTCTAGAAACATACATGAGTTAATTTTACTTTCATGTATAAACTACTTAAAACATGTGGAACTTATTTTGTATCAAGGATCTGACTTACATTTTCACAACGGCTTGCTTCTAAAATTACTCATGTGATTATTTTTCTACTGTTATCAGTAACAAGTGTTGCAAGAAACATTTTTACACACATCCAAGTTATTTCTCCATTGCCTATTCATTTCCACCGATGTATAAATATTGTCTGGTGTTACTACAAACATGTTTTAAAATATTGCAGATTACCACTAGTGCCATTTTTTGTTTCTGGAAAGTCACACTCTGCCCTTCTTTTTCCAGCAATTTTCTAAACTTTTTCATGTTCCTAGGAAACCTAAAGTAACTTTTTCATTACTGTAAAAGAACTGTCCTTACAATCTTTTACTTTATTATATATTTTGTCATTCATATTTATACATAGTAACTATTCTACTGGCACGTAATTGTACATATTTATAGGGGTACAAAGTACCATTTCAGTATGTGCATATGTACTGATCAAAGTAAAATATCCATGAGCTCAAAACATTATTACTTCTTTCTACTGGAAACACAAAATCCTCTCACATCCAGATATTCTCAAATACACAGTTATAACTGTCACCCACTCTGGCTTGTGCTGTGGAACATTAGAGATTATTCTTCCTCCTATCCAGCTGTACTCCTGATCATACGCATTACCCTCTCTTTCGAGATTGTGGAGGGGAGTTAGTATTTGGGGCATTCTGCTGTAATGCTACTAAGTTACCTGGTGATTCTGTACCTATTCTGCCGATCTGGTTCCACTTCTATTACTTCTATTTTCTGGATATCACTCACATTCTAAAACCAATTTTAAAAAAAGGTATTTACTACAATGATCACAGATGTGTCTATTCCTTCAAGTAACCTAATTTTAACTATAGACTAAAGCTGAGCTGCAAGGTAATATATTTAAAACTCCTGTAAAACCCTGAGATGGATTCTCTTATCACCACATTATTAAGTGTAAATGTTCCCCCAAAGGCTCAGGCACACATAGGCAGCATTTCTGGGAGGTGGCTAAATCTAGGGGGTATGAATGTGGATTAAGGGTACGTGATAATGGAAGCCATTGATGTAGATGGCACCAATCAATAGCCTTTAAGCTTTTGTGGAATACAGAGAAAAATAAAGAAGGGAAGCTGCTTACCGCCTCCTGTAGCTCTGCCAGGGACGATTTCTCCTCTACAAGACCCCTCTGCCATGCTAGGATGCAGTGGAGCCAGCCAACTATGGACTGAAACCACTACAAACTGTTAGCTGAAATAAAACTTTCCTCCTTCAACTTGTCAGGTATGTGTTTCAGCAACAACAACAAAAAAGTAAGATGGAGTACATATTTTGCTCTGCCTCTAAAAAATGTTTTTACGGGCTGGGGATTTAGCTCAGTGGTTGCGGCGCCTGTCTTGCAAGCGCAAGGACCCGGGTTCGATCCCCGGTTACCACATACCATATTGGGCGTGGAGACTCACGCCCAGCAGCAACCAGTACCACATACCACAGTGCCGGGCATGGTGGTTCACGCCTGTAATCCCAGCACTCGGGAGGCAGAGGCAGGAGGACTGCTGTGATGTGAGTTGGAGGCTGAGCTCAGGGCCAGCCTGAACTACAAAGCGAGACTCTGTCTCAAAACACCTAAAAAAAAAAAAAAAATACAAAAAAAAAAAAAATGTTTTTACTCTATAATCAACTGTTTAATAAAGATAGATGTTACAGCTTTTACCTTTTTTCTATAAAATGTTCAAAACTAAGTTTTTTTCTTACAAATCAGTATATTTATAGCTGAAATTTTCACGTTGCAATTAGCAATTCTGTGATGGCCATGAGAAGACAGTAGGACTAGAGGTGCTGTCTCTACTGACCAGCAGTGGAGGAGTAGAGAGGACTCGTGACTTACAGAAACTGGCATACTAAATGAAAGTAATCTTACAGTGTTGATGGTCTTTGCTTATGCACAAATAGAAAGTCTGATACTCTAATGACCTTATAATAATTTCAGTAATGATTCACGTATCTTATCATTCACTCCAGTTTACAGCTTTCTGCCTGGCCAATACACGGTACCACATGAGAACCAAAATATGCAATCAAGATATGTCCAGAAAGATCAGTATCTTGGAACAGAAGAACCATTTCTTTCATGTCTTTTTAACTGTGGGAACATTCCTAGACTTGCCATAAAAAGCTTCATGTCAATGTATAAACTGACTCATGAGCTCAGCCCAAAATAACTATTAGAAAAAAACTAGTACTAAATAATTATTTAAAAACTCAATCTAGATAGGACCCTGAATAACTATAGAACTGGAAAACAAAACCAAATCAATACACTGTGGGTTGCCAAAAAAATATTCTACTGCAGTTTACCAAATATTAAGAGTAAAATCTGCAAATTGTGGTAATGGCCACCATCATAGTCATTTATTACACTTGGCAATATCCAAAACACTTTTTCTAATTACTGCTCATAATAACTGTGACAGGTTCCATTATTATGCTATTTTCCCATATAAAGAAAGAGAAGCCCAGTGAGGTCTGAGTCTAAAGTCATTGTAAGTTGCTGATTTACAGGCAAGGGATAGTCAGCACTTTATCACAGGAAAGAGAAATACATATACTCACCATTCAGTCCATCCACACTCAAACCTATGCTGAGGCGCTCTTTAAAAGTATGTGGGAATAGGAACAAGAAGGAAATATTCTTTCAGCTATTGCTTTTCATTGAGGATGTTCACTGTTGATTAAGGAAGCTCAGAAGATTTCAGCTGAGAATAATTACATGCTTGATTTGTATATTTCCATGTTTCTGTTAACGTCATACATCAGAAAAAAATTGTACTTACAGGACAATTTTATAATGTGCATACATGTTTGTAAACATTAGGAGAAAAGGAAGTCATAGTATAGTATCTGAGACAATATAAAACAAAATATAAGTGGCCTGTGATGGCACTTAATGTAGAAAATTTGAATGTAAGTCAAAATATTTGACTTATCTATGCTGAGAATTGAAAACAAGTCCCACATGCACAGTAAGCATATACCCCACAGCCCCAGTCATTATATTACAAAAACTATACATATGCTCTGCACAGTTGTGCTAAGCCCCAATAAGAAAAGTATGTTAATACAAAATAATAATATATTATGGGACATTCTGTGCATTGTAAGCTGGTAAACAGCATATGTGGACTCCATTAGATGCCAATAGCAATGCCCAAAATCCAACTTCAAAAATCACAACTGTCCAGTGTACTCTTAACAGAAAACACTATCATTCATATTTATATATTGGTACACAGGAAAATATTTTTAAATGATTTACAATTCTATATTTAACATTTCTATTTAAAATATTAACATTCACCTTACATAAACTGACACTTCCTTCCCTCGTGACTAATTTCTGATACATAATACTTGGAAGGTTTTCAGAAGCTTTTACACATGATACAAATTTATGAATATCTGCCTTACTCAAAGTTCAAAGTGTTCCTTGAAATTTTCATGCTACTAAACCATTCTCCATTTGTTATAATTTCTCAACAAATGCTTTTTCTATAAATTGATGTGAAAATAACAGGTGTTTCTCTTAAACGTGAATTCTGCAATATTAAGACAGCATCTCATAAACCTTATAAAGTGAATTAGCTTAGCTATAATGGATTTGTACTATAATGCAAACAGAATAAACAAGGTACAACAGAGTATTTCTCACTCATGTAAACTAAACACAGAGTGTCGCTGGAAAAGGTGGGAAGAGCTCTGCTCTTTTGGATCAATTGTTTGTCTTAAATACAATGATCTATGGCTCCCAAGACCAGCCTGAGGAGCCAGGTTTGTTTCAGGTCCAAAGTATATAAGAACTCAGAGAAAACTCAGAACAGATTTTGTGGGGGATAGACTTGGAAGTATTCATAATGTACTGTACAGTTGCAGTATATGCTCCAAAACACAGTATTAGAGGTTGAAAGGCAAGATGTGTATCCCACTGAAAACAGCAATCTTAGAAGACAGTCAAGTCTCTACTACAGGCAACTACTGTGTGTGAGCTCCTTGATGCCTGTTAACGTATGTCTTTTCACAAAAACTCTCATATTTTTAAGTTGTATTCTCTGTGTGAATTCTCTTATAAAGTTCTGATAAAGAGTTTTTCACATTTATTATACTACACAATTTCTTCCATGTGCGTCCTCTGATGTACAATAAAGGATGACTTATGGGGAAAAATTTTCTTACATTTTTCACATTCTAATTGTTTCTCATTTTCATGACTTATCTGATGCCTGGTGAGGTTTGACTTCTTGTGAAAGGATTTTTCACATTGCTGACATTCATATGGTTTCTCACCTGTGTGAATTCTCTGATGTATAATGAGGGATGCCTTATGATAGAAAGTTTTCCCACACTGTTTACATTCAAATCGTTTCTCAGTTTCATGTGTCAATTGATGCCTGCTGAGGTATGACTTCTGATGAAAGGATTTCTCACATTCTTTACACTCATAGGGCTTCTCACCTGTATGAGTTCTCTGGTGCACAGTGAGATGTGACTTACAGTAGAAAGCTTTCCTACATTCTTCACACGTATAAGGTTTGTTACCTGTGTGACTTCTCTGATGCACAGTGAGAGACGACTTATGGAGGAAAGTTTTCTTACATTCTTCACATGCATATGGTTTGTTTCCTGTGTGAGTTCCCTGATGTACAGTGAGGGCTGCCTTATGATTGAATGTTTTGTTACACTCTTTACATTCATATGGTTTCTCACCTCTGTGTGTTCCCTGGTGCGTACTGAGGTGCGACTTCCGGTAAAAAGATTTTCCACATATATTACATTCATAGGGTTTCTCACCTGTATGAGTTCTCTTATGTACAGTGAGGTTAGACTTACGGTTGAAAGTTTTCCTGCATTCTTCACATGCATATGGTTTGCCACCTGTGTGAATCCCCTGATGTATTGTGAGGTGTGACTTAGAGTAGAAAGTTTTCCTACATTCTTCACATTCATATGGTTTCTCACCTGTGTGAGTTCTCTGGTGTATTGTAAGATCTGACTTACAATAGAAAGCTTTCCCACATTTTGTACAATCATAAGGCTTCTCACCTGTGTGAGTTCTCTGATGTATAATGAGGGATGATTTATGGTAGAATGTTTTCCTACATTCTTCACATTCGTAAGGTTTCTCACCAGTGTGGATTCTCTGGTGCCTATTGAGGTGTGACTTCCGGTAAAACGCTTTTTCACACAGATGACATTCATATGGTTTCTCACCTGTGCTGCAATTTTGCTTCTGGTTAAAGTTTTTTCCGTGTTCATAATCTTCACAGAATTTTGCTCCTCTGTGGATTCTCTGGTGTATATTTAGTTCTGTCTTTCGGCAAAAGAATTTCTCACATTCATTACATCTATAGAGCTCTTCCCCTGCATATGTTCTCTGATGTTTTGTAACATATAATTTGCTAATAAAAGGTTCTTCTAAATCACTACATTCATAATATTTCTGACCTTTGTGTTTTTTCTCATGGTTAACGAGTTTAGTCTTTTTAAATAATGCTTTATGACAGACATTATATTCAACTGATTTTTCTCTTGCTTGGGTCATCTCTTGGGAAATAAATGCTAACATGTCAAACTCTTTCTCATATTCATTGAACTTACTGGAAGTCTCTCCCATTTGAATCTTTTTATGTGTTAATATTGCTTTCATGTTGAAGGCATTCTCCTGTAAATAGTACTGAAAATGTTTTTGTATACCTTGAACTTCATTATGCAGATTAAGGTATTCAGGATGTCTGAAGGATTTCCCAGTTACACTAGTCCGCGCCACACGTAGACCACCAGGGAGAAGCACATTTTGCCAAATGTCAAGTTCCTCAGGCTTCACTCCTGAATAGTGTCTATTCTTTATATTCGGAACTGAAGTATGGTTTGAGTTCACATTAAATGGTTTTCCCAATTCAAGCTTCTCCTCAGCTAATGTGGTTACAACTTGCCAAAAACGTTTCTCTTGATTTTCCTGGTTTGTCTGAATAAGACCATTTACTTTCTGGACATCTAAAATGATACAAAAAATAGTAATCTCCATGAAACAAACATAAGTATTTCTTATGGAATTCAAACAAAGGTAAAGAACTGCCATATCCTAATAACATAAGATTTCAAAATAACTTGATTTATGATGTGTGTGGGGTCATACTTAAAGAAGTCAAGAAATTGTATTAAAAGACTAGTGTGGGCCGGGGATTTAGCTCAGTGGTTCCGGCACCTGTCTTGCAAGAGCAAGGACCTGGTTCGATCCCGGTAACCACATACAATACTGGGAGTGGAGACTCACACCCAGCAGCAATCAGTACCACATACCACAGTGCCGGGCGTGGTGGCTCAGGCCTATAATCCCAGCACTCGGGAGGCAGAGGCAGGAGGATTGCTGTGATGGGAGTTTGAGGCTGAGCTCAGGGCCAGCCTGAACTACAAAGCGAGACCCTGTCTCAAAAAACCTAAAAAAAAAAAAAAGACTACAGTGTCAAATCATAGCATATTGCTTTTACTGCTTTGAAATATGGAGAGATATATAGTTAGAGTATTCACCTAGTGCCTAACTGTGGGTTTCCACAATGATTTCCATCTTTAATTTTTATCTGTACTTTTCCCATACTCATTTCTTAAAACAGTCGTTGTATAAGATGATGCTACTTTGCTACCCTTTCAGATTTGTAATGATATTTTCTTGGATTAGGACTTAGTCTTGGTTGACTTCTCTCTTACCTTGGCTGAAATGTAATCTAAGAAAAGGATTTATAACTGTTTGTTTAGTTTTCACTTTTCTCTGAATAAATGTAAATTGTCTTTCCTTTCACATTGGAAAACAAACTTCCTCCAAACCCCTAATCTAATAAAATTTACGATTCTCAGGCTAGGTTCAGAATAGGTTCAACAAACTACATCTACCTCCTTATTAGACTAAATTACTTAGTTCTGCAGTTAAATTGTGCTTACCATTGTTGTAATACATTTTCTGAATATTTCTTGGACATATACCCAAGGTTCTGGCACATGTATGCCTCACTGTAACTCCCTGCTTTGAATGGATTTTGTGTTTAAAGTTCAACTTTTTTCTACTTGGATAGAAAATGGAGTTTCTATCATCTCTCAATTTCTTTCACAAAGAAAAGTATAAACGCTAACTATGAATTTCATTCCTGAAGAGGAGTTAGAGGCCTGCAACATGAAATCATTAGTTCATGCACATATGCTAGGTACCCCTCACTTTCATAAAGTCTGATGTTGCCATACAGAGAGATTCCTTTTTTTTTTTTTTTTGAGACAGGGTCTCACTTTGTAATGCAAGCTTCCTCACAATTAAAAAAAGAACAGTGTCTATGAGGTAATCAAAAAGCAAATTTTTTTTTTTTAGGTTTTTTTGAGACAGGGTCTCGCTTTGTGGTTCAGGCTGGCCCTGAGCTCAGCCTCCAACTCACATCACAGCAATCCTCCTGCCTCTGCCTCCCAAGTGCTGGGATTACAGGTGTGAGCCACCACGCCCAGCACTGTGGTATGCAGTACTGGTTGCTGCTGGGCATGAGTCTCCACGCCCAGTATTGTATATGGTTACCGGGGATCAAACCCAAGTCCTTGTGCTTGCAAGACAGGTGCCAGAACCACTGAGCTAACACCCCAGCCCTCAAAAAGCAAATGCTGAAAAACTTATATACAAATGCCTGAAGAGAAAAAAAATCAGGATTTGAAAAAGGAAGATCCAAGAATTTAGAGAAAGGATCTAACAAAAATGTATAATATCCATATAAGAATTGACTTTTTGGTAAATCTAACAAAACATATATGAACAAAAAAAGAGAAGATGAATTTATACATGAAGACCCTCTTTCTAACCTATGCAAAGTCAGTCTAGAAAGAATGAGACTAGCTACTGGCACATGAAGAAAAATAGTGAAAATAGCTCTTCATGACTAATATCTGATAAGTGCTCATCATCCTGATCTCTGATCAGTAAACATCAACTGACCTGGGAAGCTCTGGCTTAGAGCTTCTTCTCCCATACATGGCCCAGATCCTTGCTCCAACTTGAAGATCACATCAGGTTTGGTACTGCAGTGTCCTGTTAATAGGAAATGATGTGAGATTTGTGCCAAACTATGTGAGAATCTCAGCAGAAAGACAGTATTTCCACATCAAGAAATACGACCAGGGAGCACTGTGGCAGTATTGAGAAATAGCAGTCACGGATAGCTCTGAGACACCATTAACCACTTCTACTGCATAGTGAACAAACGAAAACACGTACAGGAAAACAGAAAGCTAGAATAAAAAGTGAGTGCTGCTCCAACTGCAGAATCACACAAAACTTTTGAGGAAGAGCGAAGGGGATAGAAGTCATGGCAATATGCTGAACTGAACTCCTCAACCAGGACATGGCCTAAAGTCTGTAGTAAGAATAAGAAAGTACAGGCTCAGCTCCCAGCACATGGCCAAACACCAAGCATCTCTGAAACACACAAAATCACTCTGGGAAAAAGCCAAGAGGCTGGTCACAGCTGGCCACTCAGCTATGTAGTCTATCCACTAGCAAACAGCCCAGAATAGCACAGAGTATACACTATAAGAACAGTAAAGTTCTTCTTAACTCATGGGCTCTCTTCCCAAAGAAGGTTCAACAGCTATACCATCCTCCAGGGAATGAGTCAGGACTAGAAGCACTAAGCAATGAAATCCATTTTGGCTGGGCTTCTGCTACATTGGCAATGAGGAGAAAAAAATGTCAAGGAACTCTGAGATTTGGGGCAGCTAGGACCCAAAGCCAACAGAGGTGGACAGAAACAACCTAGCTGAAAAAAACACCTCCTCCTTAACCAATGAAATCATAGAGACAGAGGCAAGGATGGGGTCAAACATCCTGCAACTTGTGGCTGGCTAAGAACTGTGGCTGAGACTCACTTGGTGGAGCAGAGGAAATCCCCCGCCCCAGACCCTGAGAACAAGGAGGACCCTGATCACCACAGACTAAAGACAGCAGCAGAAAAAATGGTAGAGGAGGGTCAGGGATTTAGGGTAGTGGCACGGCATCTACCTCGCAAGCTCAAAGTCCTGAATTCGATCTCTGATCCCCTCTCCCCAACAAAAGGCACAGCCATGGCTTATCCCAATTAACAAAACAGGACAAATGCCCTTTTACTTCTCACTCTTTTACATTTTGCCTTTTTACTCTTTATCAGCAGTTTTGTTGTACAAAAATGGCCAGTTTTTATATAGGTATATGTGAAGATGGCTATATTGGTTTTCCATTTTAACTCCACAATACCTCATTTTGTTTTGTCGTATTATCCCCCTTGAATAGTTCTCACCAGGAATATATAAATTTATTTTACTGTTAATGAATTTGATACAAATCACCTTCTCCTGTCTCATAGCTCATTTATATTCCCTTCCTTTCTCTACTTTATCCTACCCTCCTCATACCAGTTTCTGTCTAAATTCCCTTCTCTCTCTTCTTTTTTTCTGGTATAATTTTTTCTCTATTTTTGTTTTCTCCTTCCTACCTTTCTTCTCTTTTACCTATGCACTCTTTCAAACACTCTCAAATTATCAATACTTAATTTGATTTACCTGCCATAATGTATTACCACTGTGTCTCATCCTGTGTTACAAAAATACTGTACACATTCTGTCAAATTCTTAAGTATTAGATAATCTGTGGTTAGTTTCTCAAGTACTGATGTTACTGGTAGTTACTTTTAAACCAGTACTAGAAGTTGGACCTAGCACAGGAAACAGACTGAGTACAAACACAAAGAGATGTACCCACACAATAAACACACAACAAAGATAAAAACACTTACAAAAAAGAACCTTACACAGGAGTGGAGAGACAGTCTATCCAACTGTTTTAAAAATCTCAAAAAAGCGCAACTAAAATGAGAAAACAAGGAAACAAGATGCTTCCAAAAATATAATACATAAATTCGAGCTGAACATGGTGACTCACAACTGCAAGCTCAGTACTTAGGAGGCTGAAGCATGAGGATCATCACAAATTTGGCCCACCTGGACTACTCACTGAGATCCTATCTTAATCAATCAATCAACCCCCAAAAGAGGATCCTACAGATAATGAAGTAGATCAAATTAGACAAAGATTTTCAAAAACTGATATTTATAATGATCAGTGAAATCAAATAAAAACAGGAAGATGTATCATTATTAGGATGAATGAGTTTAAATAAGTTACAAATAACCAGCTGATTGAATAAAAGATAATGCAAGGTTTAAAAGATGGTATCAATAAATCAACGAAAAATATGGTAAAGAATCAAACAGAAAACCTAGGAATGAAAACCTCAGTAAGTAAAATAAAATGTTCAATTTTAAGTCTACAGAATGTTTCATTCAACATCATCATAACAAACTCTTCCAGGATACCATGGACTTTCTCCAAAACATACTACATTCTAGTTTTTAAAAAAAAAACTCTCAAAGTATAACAAAAGTGAAAATAAGCTCTTGCATCCAATTTCATTAAAATGGAATGAAACTAGAAAGTGGCAAAAGAAACTACACAAACCACAAAAAACTGAATAAAATATTCTTTTTTTTTGAGACAGGGTCTCGCTTTTGTGGTTCAGGCTGGCCCTGAGCTCAGCCTCAAACTCACATCACAATCCTCCTGCCTCTGCCTCCCGAGTGCTGGGATTACAGGCGTGAGCCACCACGCCTGGCACTGTGGTATGTGGTACTGGTTGCTGCTGGGTGTGGGTCTCCACACCCAGTATTGTTATGTGGTTACCGG
>PVIR01028376.1:0-22030 GCA_004026965.1 Petromus typicus | reverse complement strand
GCTCTGGACTGTTGTGGTGGTCTGTAAAATGGGAAGGATCACTCTTTCTCCTAAGAGCTTCTGAGAATTAAATAAGGCAGGAAGAACCCAAGAGAGAAGGCCTGCAGCAGGTGGGCAGCATACCGGCATAGCTCCCCATACCGGCAAGCAGGCCCACCCTGCACGTGCAGCGCCCCCTACAGCGGGAAAGGACCAGCCCCCAACTCCATGCTGGCTCTACATTTTGTTTCCTGTGTTTATCCAGGGCCATCTAGGCAAGGACTAACCAGCCAACCTGATCCTGGACAAGGACAATGGCCAGGGAGAGAAGGGGGCAACTGGACCTCGTGACTGTGGACAGTAAGCTCAACAGTCCACTTGAACCCATGCCTCATGGCCTACATCCAGCAGAGACCAGAGGGCTGATTCTCTTTCCCATGGACCAGCAGAACCGGGGGCCATACCTGGGCTTAGATGGTAGAAAGAGTCAGGGGTGAGCAGACAGACTCATCACTGGCACAAGGAGGGCATCTCAAGAACCCATAAGGCCTAAGACTAGGCAGAGAAGATCATAACTGGCTGGGTCCCAAACCACTTATTAAATCTTTTTTTTTTTTCTGTTTTTCATTATTTTTATCTTTCCTTCATTAATTTTTGGGGGAGTGACTATTTTTCTCTATTTCTCCAACTTTTTCCCCGTTTTAGATTCTTTTATCTCCTTTTCTCTTTCCCCATCATTTTTTCCTCTTCCTTCTTATCTTTCATTTCCCATACTTTGCTCTCTGGTTTTTTTCCCTTCTTTTCCTTCTTCATTCTTTTCTGCAATTGTTTTCTAATATATGAATTTCCTTTTACTCCTCAAAAGGATCGCTATCTCACTTTCATCTTCCTTTTCACATCCCATTGAATAATTTTTCAACTTTTGCTTTTTCATTCTCTAGCTTCCCAGCCCCCCTACTTCTCTTATATGGGAATCCAAATTATAAAAAAAAGTGTACTAAAAGATAACACAAAGTAGGGATATAGATCTTTCTCTAATGGGAAAGGGATCAAGAGGTGGAGGGATGGGGATGGAAGGAATGGAAAGGAGATGAAAAAGGAATTAAGATGCCTTGTGTACATGCACCAACTCCATCCAAGGAGTGTAAGCATTATGTATTGCAAACCTGTACTAATAAAAAATTTATAAAATAAAAATGAAAGGAAATCAAATGAAGATATTTCCAGATACAAATGGTCTACAATTGCTTAAGATGGTACTTAAGATCCAGCAAGATCCCCCAAGAAAGGACTATGGGAGTCCAACACAGGGGACTGAACTCAGAAGGGATATGAAAGCGACCCCTAGAATCATGGTCCAGCAGAGGGGATGACAGCAGCTGGACAGAGTCCAGAGGCAAGAGGCTCAGACTGCAGCAGAAGGAGGCTTCACAGTGGGCCTCATCTAACAAGAGAAACTGATTTAATTTCTGACATACTTGGATTTGTTAAAAATTATAACAGCACTTCGACCAAAGATTTTTCAGGAAGGACTAGTGGAAGTACACAACAAAAGCAAGCAAATAAAAGACAAATGAATGTTGTTAGATGTTCAAAAAGACGACAATTTTTCACAAAGAAAGCCTATAATGTGAAGTCATAGTAAGCTTTGTGTCTAATTGTGATATTTACGTGATCAAAATAAATACTGAATTTTGGTCTAACTGAAATTAGTCATATAACTATATTACAAGAAATTCAATAAATAATATCAATACAGAGCAATATAAGTATGTTATTTAAAAAGATAAAATACAAAATATTTTAATTGTCCTTTTGGAATAAGAAAAAAGTCTGTTTCATTTTGCTTAAAATGAAGTAATATTGGTATTTAGTAACGAATTTGGCATGTAGAAAGAGCAGTCTTGGATTGAATGAATTTTTGTAGTAAGTCTGATAGAACTGTGTCTTTTAAGAGTAAGTGTACATATTTACATATAAAATTTTGATTGAATTAAGAAGGCTTTAAAATAGTGTGCAAATAAATCAAATATGTTAATAAGGTCCTGTAGTTATCCTACCATGTTTTTCCTGACATGAATTCACCCCACTTTGTAGTTCCCTCTGGAGTTACTTCCTCTCCATGCATCACATTTCCTTCACCGGAAGGAGATACTGCCTCTTTCTCCTGACCCACCGGAAGGAGATACTGCCTCTTTCTCCTGACCCCCTGGGGCATTGACACGGTGGCACTCTGCTCCCACAGTTCTGTTTGGTTGGCATATTCTTTGTGTCACTCCCACACACTCTCTACCCAAGATTCTCACTCATCCTATCAAATTGCAATTACATGTATGTGTTTGTATATCCTCATAGACACCCTCTCCATCGTACATGACTACACACAGAAGCGATAACAGCTAGTGGAACTTATATTCTCAGTATGTGTGGAATGAATGAGCCATGGAGTTACAATATAGCTAAACTAACCAAAAATATACACAAGAAAGAGCCGCCAGTCACCAGCCTGGCCACTGGCGATTATACCGGTACAGATCCAAAAGATTTGCCATGGTCTCTTAAAATCAAACTTCAACAAATTCTGTGATTATAAGTATTTTTTCTTATTTTTGGACCTCAACTTTTCTTTTTTCACCTACTTTAGATATAAATAATTGTCATATAATTTCTGTTGTAGAACTTCAAAAATTATCCATAATTACTGCTGCTGGGATGCATGCATGCCTATGTGCATATGTGTGTGTGTGTGTGTGTGTGTTCTTTTTAAACTAATCTCATTGATGTTTCCAGAAAAATTTCATAAATAATTACACCATTGATCCTAGACCTGCAACCAGACAGAGAAAGTTAAACATGTATTATGATGGCTAACTCTCAACACCTTTTAAATGAGGTAATCTATGTATGGCTTGGAATAATATGTAAATTTTACCCTGAATGGTCACCAAGGACAAGAGGACTAGCATTATTTTTCTGTTTACATAAAATTTTCTCTATCATTTATTATTCAGTGTCAAAATACACTACTTAAAGTTCTGCCTTAAATTTATAGTATATGTTCTTGCCTTAAGAAGATGTGTTCTCTCCTGGTTTCAATTCTTGTGCCATTGTTTTAATTGACAGAGGCCAAAACAATAAGAGCCTTCATATACATTGTAAGACCAGGCTGCACGCCCAGATCCTTCCACTCCTAATTAAATTGGACTGACTCTTTCACCCTTCTTAAACAAAGAGATAAAGATCTGAATGGGAAGTAGGTATTTTTAAACACTCTAAGTACCTAGGTCAAAACAAACGTCAAAGTTGTGTTGATTATGAAAGGTTTTGCCTGAGTAGATTTCCAAAGTATCTGCAAACTGTTCGACACATTTATGTAGCTAGTTATTGACAATTATTTGTCTAGTCAACTTATACTTCTTGAATAATTTTTGTCCAGATCCAATGCCAGAATCTAGGGTTATAATAATTAATTACACCAGCTTTATCCATGTAGAATTCACAGTCTAATGAGGAAGATGAACACAAAGTAGACCAGCACAGTGCTTAATCATAATAGATGTATGTACATGGGGCACGTTAGGTGGAACAGTTAAATCAGTTTTGAAGAATAAAGAAATTCTTCCAGAAGAGGGAATGTTTAAGGAAAGCACTAAAAGATGAGTAGGCAGAAGATGGAAAAGAAGTAGGAGGGAAAAGGAATACAGTATTTAAAAAATCTGAGGACAAGAAAATGTTGCTTGAGGGAAAATGCTGAGAGTTCAGCTGCAAGGGGAGGGCAGGAAGTCAAGCTGTACCAGGGAAGGAGGCAGGTGCCACATCTGGAAGAGCCTCCAAACCATACCCAGTCCAGGAGTTGCAGGAGAGCTGCAGTCATCTCTGCATGGAAGTGGGACCGGTGCATCATGAGATTGGCTTTTCAGAAAAATCACTCAACTGCCTTGTGAGCACAGATGATAGGAGATAAAATGACCCAGAGCCTTTTTTCAGTTATCCAGAGAGAGGAGGAGTAAGAGAAAAAAGAATCCCTGTGGAAAGAAAGTATAGCAATGAAACTGGAGGGGGGAAAAAAAGCAGATTTGCAATGCTGTTAAGGAGAGAGAGAAACGGCTACCTTGGAGATAGCTGAATCTGAGAGAAGGACGGAGGGTAGGTGTTCCACAGTAATGCTCACGTGATTGTTTGGGCATTGAGGTACCATGCGTCTTCTTGGGAGGCATCCAAGTAGGCATGTGTAGCAGGTACTCTGGGTTCTGGCCTAGTGCTTGCTGCACAGTGTTTTCTGGGCAGCCGTTCAGGACTGGAACCATTGCACATAGATAGTCATTTAACCTCTGGTGCACTGAAGAGTGAGCTGAGAGGCTACGCCAAGCCTAGGCATTTAGTTATGTTCACCTAACACACAATTTGTCAAATTCCTTGCATGTTTAAATGTCCCTGAGAGATAAACCACAGACACTCGACAAGATATTTCTCCAACATACCAGTGTTTTCTGAAGCTTTCTGAAGACATTCAAAAACAACACACTCAAAGCACTCTCATTATGTGCTTCTAACCTGCCAGGCTGGGCTACAGAGACGAAGATGACTCAGGTCCTGTCTCACACTGCTCACAGTGCACCAGGTACACAGCCAGTTGACAAGCAATTAGATCAATACAATCAGAATAAACAAGACAGCAACAAGGAGAAAACCTGGAACAGCAGAGAAGGAAGCAGAGGCCTTTGAGATGAATCTAAGGAATGAGTCATCAGGTAGAGAAGAGAGGAGGGTTCAGAAACACAAAACAGTCTTGTATATTTTCCATTCTGGGAACAGTAGGCAGTTCAGGATGCCTGGGCGGAAGCAAGGTCACACCAGGGACTGGCTCGTGTGCCAGGAGGAACAGAATGAGAAAAGTACAGTGGGAAGTTGCAAAATTCCCTGTGAATTCCCAGTGCGGAGACTGAACTAAAGGCTCTTTAAAAAATGGATTTGGATTTGAGAAAGATGTGAGTGCAGAAATGGAACAAATTAAAGATGAGAATTTTAGAAGCATGCCAAAATTAAAACTGCGCAACATCCAGAAGAAAATAATTTACTTTTATGTTCATTATAATCAGTTTATTCTTGTATAAAGTTATATCCTTGGCCTGGGGGTTTCAGCTTTTGACAGTAATTGCAGTGAAGTCAATTATGTCTTCTACAGAACTTCTTCTGGACCTGGGCTCAAGAGTGGGGACAGCTGAAAGTACATAAAGAAAAAGCTTCAATAATGCAGCATGGTAGTGTGACCTGCGCATGACCTCTGGGTCTGGGAGGACCTGGCTTGAACATTGGCTCCACTACTGACTGACTTCGCACTCAGACAAGGTCAGAATCACACATCATACGGATGACGATCTTGACCCCCTGTGAGACACCAACAAGAAGGAGAGGAGGGTGGTTACGCATGAGTGCATGTGTGCACAAGCTGGATATAGCCACACAGAAAACAGCAACTTTTATTTTTATAGGGAACTGACACAGGAGTGAGCCAGCTTCAAGAACTGACAGCTGAGAAATGACTTGCGACTCTTTGCCCATCACATCCAGGTGTTTTGTCCTACTCAAAACCATATCCATAAATATTTCTTGGTTGGGTTCCACCATTGGATGTCTTAATCACCTTCAAAACTGAAGGGAAACTGAGTAGTTGCTCAACTGATAATTCCTTAGAAAAAAAGGAATTATAAGATTTAATCTCCATCAGGAGAATTAAAGGAGCTTTGCTGAGCTCAAAGTTAAAGTTTATTTTTTCCTCAAAGGATGCACTTGGAAATTTCATTTCACATCATCCATAAACAACATAAATACAGATCTCTCCACAAACAGCATCAAGTGGCTTCGTAGAATTTGCATGTATTGTATTTCTTGATAGACCGTTACCTTTCCCAAGAATGTTAAGATTCTGAAAAGTCACTGGACTGAAAACACAAGCACTTGTCCATACATGCGCACAGGTTCTGAAGCAGGTGTATCTCTTTGCTGCTGCTAGCAGCAGTTCTCCTCTGAGGATTTTTGTGCTCTTGGTCTTTCATCACTGGTGCTGATGTTTACTCTGGAGCTGACGTTTCGGCGTCTTTCTCCCAGCTGCCCATAGGCCTGTCTCCTGTGATGCTCCTGTAGCAGATGGCCCGAATGGCCTGGCACAGATGTTCTGATTCATGCAAAAACCAAACTGCCAGACTGCTGACTAGCTTGGCAAGAAAAAGAGAAAGTTGTTGCTTAAAAACTATTATGAATTATCCTTCATGTGGTGACTTTGGATTTGTCCCTGCTGAAAGACGATTAGTGATTTATTTAACCAGATTAAATAAAAGCTTTTAGAAGGTTGCCCTGTTTTACAAAGAAAGCTATGGACAGCAAAAATTTGCCCTAACAGTATAAGAGACAAACAATAGGAAGTTGAAACAAAATCCTATCAAATGCAAAAATCTCTTTAAAGTTTAATTGATTACATGGGAACTGTAAAACTGTTTTTAGACATTTTTCCTGATACTGTGCCAAGACCTCTAATAAAAAAACTGTTCTTAATAATACTATTAAACCTACACAATTAAAGAATATTTTCCAAAAATATTTTATGAGTTAGTTACTTTGTACAAAATGCTTCTTGGTCTTTTTTACCCATATGGAAAGGGTACATTTTTCAAAATAAAACAGAATTCTACTAGGAAAATCCACAGAGAGGAAAGAGGATTGTCTAAATATTTTCTTTCTGTATTTACAGCCCAGAATCAGATGTTCAATTCCTCTTACAATGACCATTATTTTTCCTTACTCTTACTTTAGGTCTGCAAACCCCAACTTTCCCAAAAAGGTTTCTGATCTCTCCCCATGTAGGGTTAGCCAGACTCTTTTCTTACTCTGTGCCTAATGCATTCATCATGGAATGAAGCATTATGCCAGAAACAAGAGGAATCTTCCCTCAGCGTTTCCTCTACAGTTGGTCACAGGGGCCACACTAACTACTCGGCTCTGGTCCTGAGGAGACACACACTACAAGAAGGATCTTGGCCTGCCATTTTCCAGAGTCTTTCAGATTCCACAATGCACACCCCGATCTGTGAACTTATTCCAAGTTTCTTTTATCCAAGTAGTCATTGCACTACAGCTCCAGCACACTTCATAGCCAAGCACCAGTGAAAGTGAAAATGTTAAAAGAAGTCAAAAGCGACACAGAGAGAGAGAGAGGGAGAGAGACAGAAAGACAGAGACAGACAGACAGACACAGAAACAGAGAAAGAACAACAGAGATCACATAAGGGAGAACAAAAGCAGCAGTGGCAGATTTCTCATTAGAAATAATGGAAGTGAGAAATGAATACAGCAGCAGCTTTTAAGGACTAGAGGAAAACATCCATCCATTCTTTCAAAAATATAGGTGGGGAAAGAGCTATTGCAACCTTATACATATAACACTACTTCACGGATGTCTGACCAACAACCATATATATGTTAGAATTTGGATTGATGCCACCTTGGTATTGATCTCTGTAGCCAAAGACTATTGATTCAAAACAACTTATATAGCCCTTCCTTTTTTTCTTGGTATCAGAGATCAAACTCCTTCTTCCCTTTAGAGTTTGCCTCTTTCCTCAACCTCTGTATATGCTCAGAGATTACTATGCCATGTGTATTCTCACTGCAGGACTGGGCTATTCATCAATTAGTTTATTAATCTTTGGAGAAACTCTAAACTCATTATTTAGGTTGACAACTATAAATCAAAAACAACCATGAAATAATAAAGCAAATAGATCCAATAAGACAGTAAATGAGATAAAATTAAATATTAAAAATACACAATATGAATGAAGGCAAAAAAGGAGACAAACAGAATAAATAATAGATAAGACAAATTACTAGAAGATTTTACCTATCATATCAATGACCACCTTATATGTGAGTGGCCTAGGCCAATTGAAGATCAGAGGCTATCAGATAACATTTAAGAAATGAGACATAATTTAATGTGCCAATAAGAAATGTACTCTAAATGTAAAGACACTGACTGCTTAGGGATAAAGAACTGGAAAATGCTAGTATAAATCAAAAGAGAGTTGGAGTGGCTATATTAACATAAGACAAAGCAGGTTTCAGAGCAAAGAATATTATTTTAATAATAATAAATCGATCAATTCATCAGCAAATGAATAAACACTGTACACCAAGGTCAGAGCTTTGGCATGCAACCAAAATTGATAGATACACAAGGAAAAACAGAGAGATGTCAATACACATGCCAATAACTGACAAAAACAAGAGAAAATCAGTGATGTCATAGAAAACTTAATAATGCTATCGGCAAATGTGACCTAACTGACATTTATGGAACACTCTACCAAATAACAACAGTATATACCTTCTTTTCATGTACACAGAACATTTTGCAAGATCAATAATATTCCTGGCCATAAAAAAAGCCTCAAGAAATGCAATAGGTTCTAATTTATACAGAATCAACTCTCTGACCACAGTGGAATTCTGAAATAAACAGCATAAAATTATGTGAAAAAACTCCATTTACGTATTAGCAAATTGAGTGACATGCTTCTAAAAAACCCGTAGGTCATAGAAGAAATCAAATAACAAAGCATATCCTATTTTATTTTCAACTGAATGAAGATGAGGACATATCATTTCAATATTTGTGAGATGTTACTAGAGTGATATTTACAGGCAAATATATATAGTAAATGTACACATTATTTATATGATCAAAGCTTCACCATCAAAGAAAATACTGACAAATTCAACCTCAGCAAAAATATGTCTGCACTTTGAAAGACACTATTCAGAGAGTGAAAAAAACAAGCAAGGCACAGGCTCAGAGAAAATATTTTCAAATTGTCTATCTGACAAAGGACCTGTAATAAGACTAACTTTTAAAAGCCAGTCATAAAAGAACAACTGATGTTTTAAAAGTAGCTGTTTCCAAACAGACAATTCACCGTAGAAGTTGTGTGGATGGTGAATAAGTTCATGAAAAGATGATTTGCATCATTGGTAAGTAGGAAAATGAAAACCATAACAAGATAGTACTATGCACCTGGCAGAGTGACTAAAGTTAATCCTGCCGATAGCCAAGTACTAGACAGGCTGTATAAAAGCTATGACTGTTACATAATGAGAAATGGAAAATACAATGGGAATGTAAAATTAATAATCACCTTGGTAAAGGATTTTGGAATTAAACATATGCCAATCACAACCCAAACATTCTACCCATAAATACTCCCCAAAGGAAAGGGTAAATTTCCAAAGAGTTGGGCACAAATGTTTATAGTAGTTTTACTTTAAATAAGTAAAAATGGAAACTCTGAACATGTCCACCACCGGATGAATGGTTAAGCATACTGTGGTATCTCCATACAATGGTGTGCTACTCTGCAGTAAAAAGGAAAAATGAACCTACCAGTCAATGGATGCAACTCCAAATAATTATACTGAGTGAAAGAAGCTCATCATAAAGAAGAATGTACAATGTATGACTACATTTCTGTAACACTCTAGAATATGCAAACTAAACTATTATGGCACAAACAGGCCAGGGATTGCCAGGCAATATGGCAGAAGGTGAGAATATCATAAAAAAATTTCAAGGCTGAAGGATACATTCATTGTCTTTATAGTGATGATGCTTCCTAAAATGTACACATAGGGCCAGGCATTTAGCTCAACGGTTCCGGGGCCTGTTTTGCAAGCGTAAGGACCCAGGTTTGATCCTTGGTAACCACATACAATACTGGGTGTGGAGACTCACGCCCAGCACCAACCAGTACCACATACAGCAGTGCCTGGCATGGTGGCTCACACCTGTCATCCCAGCACTTGGGAGGCAGAGGCAGGAGGATTGCTGTGATGTGAGTTTGAGGCTGAGCTCAGGGCCAGCCTGAAGCACAAAAGCGAGACCCTGTCTCAAAAAACCTAAAAAAATAAAAAATAAAATGTATGTCTTTCCATTTTTTGATATCATCTTCTATTATACTTAAATGGACATACCTTGAGGATATCCTCATAAGTAAAATAAATAGGGCACAGATAGGTACATATTGCATCTTTTCTCTGGTATGAGAAAATAAAGATGTAAATGAGTCCTAGAATTGTATGTTACATATTGTGAAATAGAAAATGCTCAATGTAAAATAGGAAGAAAGGGAAAATGTTGAGACTGTAACAAAAAAGTAAGGAAACAAATTTTATGTATATGGAGGGGTGGTAGGGTGGGTAGGGCTATGGGAAAAAATGAGAATTAAATTGTGTCTTATACTAGTACAAATCCCCATTATGGAGTGCAATCATGATGTGGATATTTAATGTACCAATAAAGATTAAAAATGTTTTAAAAAATAAAATAAAATGTACACATATTTCAAATTCACAAATTGTATATTTTAAATATATTCCATGTAATAACGCCTAAAGGTATCAGGGAACAAGACTACTACAGCTTTCATCAAGTTCTGATCTGGAAATAGTGAGATTACTGACTATCAAACACCGTCCACTTACGTGGTTTTCATGCTGTTCTCTGAGGAGTCTCCTCAAGGGCTGCCAATGAACAGTAATAGCTCTTACACATGCACAGGTTTCTAACCACACAGGTGAAATTATTTGCTTAAAGATATACAGAGCTAAAATCAGATGAGCTTCCAGATATCCAGATCACTCATCACTCATCTCACTTTTTTCCAAATAATCCACTTCCTGGGCTGGGGATTTAGCTCAGCAGTTCTGGCGACTGTCTTGCAAGCACAAGGACCCAAGTTCAATCCCTGGTAACCACTTACAATACTGGGTGAGGAGACTCACGCCCAGCAGCAACCAGCACCACATACCACAGTGCCGGGCGTGGTGACTCACGCCTGTCATCCCAGCACTAGGGAGGCAGAGGCAGGAGGATTGCTGGGATGTGAATTTGAGGAGGAGCTCAGGGCCAGCCTGAACTACAAAGCAAGACCTTGTCTCAAAAAACCTAAAAAAAAAAAAAAAAGAAAGAAAGAAAAAGTATTTAACATTTTTAGGGATGTGGGGAGATGTAAAACACACTAGATTCTATTTCAACCCAGTCAGAATGGCTACATTCAATCCAAAAATAGTAAATGTTGTCCAGGATGTGAGGGGAAAGTAACTTTCATCTATTATTGGTGGGAATGTAGATTAATACAACCACTATGGAAATCAGCATGAATGTGCCTCAAAAACATAAAAATGGGACCACCATGCAATCCAGCTTTACTATTCTTTGAAATATACCTGAAGCATTCAAAGTTAGCAGACTGTAGAGACACCTGCTATTCATGTTTCCAACACACTATTCACAGTAGTCAAGTTATGGAATCAGCCTACAGGACTGCCAATGAATGAACGGATGAAGAAAACGTAGAAATGGATGAAGAAAATGTATGTACGTACAGGGGTACTATCATGCATACAGAATGACACTGTATCATTTGCAGGAAAATGGGTGGAACTGGAGATTATCATGTTAAGCAAAACAAGCCAAACTCAGACAAGTATCGCAGGTTTTCTCTTATACGTGCAATCCAAGAAAAAAGACAATATGAAATAGGCACAGACGGTGAGAGAAGCAGCAGAGAACTGAGGAGAAAGGATTAAAGAGGGGGCAAAGCACACGGAGAACAGGCAGCCATTGGGGTGGCAGGATATAATCAACGTGTATTATATACGTGTTTGCAAATGGCACCATGAAGCTCACTGATTGATACAATTAATATGTACAAATAAAAATGGAGTGAAGAAGCACTTACTGTAGAGAATTTCCATGAGGGTTAGATAAATAGAGCAGATGCCAAATTTATCACAGTGAGTATGGGAGGCATAAGATAAAGTTGGAATGCTTGATTGGGGCCTATGTCTTTTTGATCTTAAATTGGTATGATCAGTATCTTCTGCTGCAAGAGGAGAAGGCAAAGAATACGATTAGGAATGAATTTCCATCTTACCCATAAGCACTTAAAACTGAAATGGAAATTTATAGCGTCATTTGGCATAATACATATCTTGGAAAGAAGAACCTCGCTAAGCTGAACTTGTGACGAGTAGTATTTAACACATAGGCTGTAGGGTATCTTTTTGGTGAGAAAGAGGACCAAACACTCAGTTCTAAGAGTCACTATGAACTGTGTCCACCCAACCTTCTAGTCTAGATGCTGATATCCCACCATGTGCAGAATCCTTCCCTGCCAACTCACAGACATTCCAACTGCAGAGGGCCCAGCCTTCAGCTTTCTATTCCTAACGCAGCCATAACCAACACTCCATCAGACACACAAGTTCAGCTTCTCCACTCATGTTCTCGGCCTTTGTGGAGGCTGTATGTGACGGTGACTACTTCCCCAGGACAGAAAGCGAGGACCCACCTAGATCTCCCTCATCACCCACACGCAGCCAGATCTCTAAATTATGTGTGTTTCCCATATGACTGGTTCTCTGTTTCATTTTCTCATGTCTTCAATCTTCTTAGCTCTGGAAGTGACCATTTCCCCCCTGAAATCTGATGGTAGCTTCCTACCTGTCTCTTCTTGTTCTCTTCCTAATCTTCCACAATGATGCTCAGAAGCATCTCTGTAAATTATGACAGTGCTGATTAAATTCTTTAAAGACTCCCCTTGCATCTACAAAATAAACCCAAACTCCTTAAGAGTGGTATGAAAATTGCCTCCCAATAAGGTTTCTGCTTGGATTTCCAGACACTCAGTTGCCTTCATGCTCACATCTTTATTTCCTGTAATCAATTCCAGTCACTACAGCACCCCATGCCTCTGTGCCTTGGACAGAGAACCCTTTCTGTATGGAATGCTCCCTCTGCCTCGTGCCACCTAGTGAACTTCCATGATATACACCCATGCTGGGCCCCACAGAGCTAATTCCTGTGGTGTTTTATATATATAAATATATTGGTGATTCAATTATATTGAATATAATATATTCAATTCATTCATTGGCAATATAATATATATATTATATTGCTGTTATATATAATATTGTTTCCCATATTAAGCTGGCCTGTAAGCATCTGTATATGCGACTAGCCACCAAACTCAACAGTCAGCTCTCCAGTGAAGGGACTGACCCTTCCTCAGGGATATAGCCTCACTTACTAAAATAGACCTTGGCATATGGTGGATGCCTAATCCATCTTTGAATCCAATGTGACTATTTAATGACTCTTGATTCCCTTAGTGTTTTACAAAAAATATTTTTAAAGGATGCTATTGTGGAAATTTCCATATGCCCTGGTTACAGGACCCAGTAAAAAATAACCTGGAAACCAAACACCATTAGCTTAAACCAGAAGAGGCCATATTGACGGAGGATACGGAAGGAAGGGCCTCAGTCAAGCAACAGAGTGAGAGCATTCTAGCGCTGAAGGCCAGTTTGTGGACAGCACCACGCCCATTTGGGCACTGTGAAGCCAGAAGGTAAGCTGAGGACATTCAGATTCCTGAATTCTGTATAATTCATTGGCACTTATGCCGTAGGTGCCATAAGTCAACACTCTAGCAGGTGGTGCCCTTCATCACAAAAACAGGCTCTGTCAGAATGAGTCAAACATTTACCGCACTGAGTCAGCAGCACCAGCTCCTTGTCAGTATTCATCTAAATGCCAACCACACATCATTAACGAACTGCAAGCCCATGTGTCTCCTTGTGACACACTGAATTAAACTGGGAAATATCTAAAGGCAATACTCCTAAACCCAGCAGCAATGGGAAAGCAGCCGTCAGCTCTGTAATCTCCTATTTTATAGACTGTAGTTATATAATTAATTGATTTGTTTAATAGCCCCAACACTTCATATCAGCTTTAAACATCTCTTCTGCACTTCTTTGCCTTTTATGTGAAATTTCTTTCCTTCTCTCACTAGTAAATCTAAAAAAGATAAAAGTTTCTTTATAAGTTTACCAAGAAAAACAAAAGAGCTAAAATTTATCAGTGCACAACTATTCTTTTGGGCCAAATCAGAGTTGAGTATATTGAGTATGTGGCCACATTAATGACATGCAAATTCCTTACACAATGGGGCCTGACTTATGGGGAGAAACTGGAATGGAAAGTTCTCTCTCGACACAAAAATCTAGCCCTGCAGTGCTGAGAATCCAGTGTGCTATAGTTGAGCAGGAAGATCTGTCTTCACTACCAAATATAGTCAACATTTAGAGAATTCAGCCCACTGGAATTCCTTATGACATTGAAAGGGGTAACAGAATGGGGGAAAAGTCCATAATGAAAAATTGAACTATTCTCCCAATAAAAATGGCACAGCCTCATTCACTCAGCTTTCACAAGTACAGAGAGCAGTTTATTTATCCGTTTTCTGTCCCATATAGCACAAACCACCCTTTTTCTTCCACTTTGACAAAATCCTTAGCTTGAAATTAAACATTTAAATACAGACAATGGAGATTATTCAGTACTGAAAGGAAATGACCTATTAAGCCGTGAGAAGGAACACATGGAAGAAACTTAACAGCATATTATTAAGTAAAAGAAACCAGTCTGAAAAGGCAGCATAACACATGATCCCGCCTAGATGACATTCTAGAAAAGATACCCAAAAAGGCCAGTGGGCTGTCGAGAGAGAAGAAGAAATACAACAAAGAGGATTTGGAGGTGTGGGGAATAATTCTATATGATAGTATAATGATGATGCATCATTATACATTCATCAAAACCCACAAAATATACAACACCAAGAGTGAATTCTAGAGAAGGATACTAATAACAAGTGGCTGGGAGCATAAGGGGATTGGAGGTAGATAGCAAGTCTCTATATTTGCTACTCTACTTTGTTATGAGCCTAAAAATGCTCTAGTAAAAATGTTTATTTTTAAAATAAAATCTGATTAAGAGGCCTCTCTAGCTGTGTATACAGAAGGATATTTTGTCTCTTGATTGGACCATTCCAAAGTCTTTCCTGTATAAGAGTCTTGGAGTATCTCTTTAGATTTCTATTCTTAATAGTAATAATCTATCTCATACCTGGTCCCAGGCAGTTCACATAAATAACAGCTGATGTGAACCTAAGAATAGCTCAGACATGTATCTTCCTTGATTCATCCTCCTTTATCAGAACATGTCTCTCTGACCAGATCTTCAAAGAGAATAAGCATAACAGGATTCTATTTTAATCGTTGTAATTGCTGCTGCTTTGGTATTAACTATTTTATTTATTTATTTATAGATAACAATTTCACAGAAAATAAATTGCATTATGTGAAAAATGTCCTAGAACCACATAATGAAAACCTTCATAGCCCAACATGCACACTGCTAATACATGTCACAGGCAACCTCGCTCAGAGGATATATGTCCCCTCTCTAACTCCAATACCCTCCAAATCAAGATGATCTTGATAAAGGGAAATGAATTTCTTCCCACCTCTCTATGTCTAGCTTTTGGCAGCATAAGCAGCCAACCTGCTTGATTCTCCAACCCTGTTTCTGGCTCATACTCTGTTGTATCATAAAACCTTATTTTAATAAATAATAAAATTAACCAGAACTTTAAGATACATTGCTATTACATGCTATGATTTAAAATACATGTATCTTTCAAAGTGATCTGGTTATAAGCATATATAAGCCAAATTTCCAAGACTTGACAAGGGTGTGTATAACATCTTTCCCAGCAGATGTAGGATGTGATGATGCATGTATCTTAAAATTAGAAGTGGGGGGACCTTCTCATGAAAGACAGCAGAGAGCACATGTGCTGTTTTTACATTTGGGGCAAAGATATCCTAATTATTTCTCCACTCATCCTTTGCTTTTATAGCTTTCATTTGAGCAGGTAGGGTGGAGCCCAGTTACCCTTTGGCAGAGGGAAAAGCAATTCTCAGGCAATAAAACTCGGACCTCCCTGACCGAAGAGCTGCCTCCATGTTTGATGAGCTTCTCAGTTTTCCCCTTGCAAGCAGTCCTTCCTGGAGCACACATACATACAGTTTGAATTACATGCTCTTTCTGGCAAAAAGAAATGCTACAGTGGCTTAAACCAACCCTGTCTCCTTGCTACCTCTGTTCTCGGGATTTTCATAGCTTGCTCGTCCACAAACACAGAAATACACGAGTTATTCAGGAACAGGATGTAGCACATTAGATCTAGGCTGAACAATTTGGTTTGGGTGGTTGTTTCATAATTTGTTTCTCCGGCACTAACTCAAGCACTTGCAAAAAGTAAACCGGATCAACATCCTGTCTTCATGTTGCTACCATAGCTGCTGCATTACTTGGCACCTGGGGGAGCCAATGCCCACTCCACACTGGCAGAAAACTTTCCGTGCTGGGACCGTAGGTGGTCTCACACCTACTGCTAGAACCAGAACACCAGCAGTTGTTAATGTATGAGCTGACCACAGTGAGTTGAATGCTATTGATATATTTCCACAGTACCGTTTATGAGGTAATGTTTATGGCTTCAGACCATCTGAATTGCTTTGTACCTCACCATAGAATAAAATGTTCATACCATCATCGAACAGTTTTTTCATGCAGAACACACCCACAAAATCCTCCCACTTTTAAATTTAGTCACGGAACCAAAGCCAAAATAAATCAGTCCATTAAAAAATGAAACACAGTGATGTCTTTCCCAATGCCTCATATATTTTTAACTTAAATATTCCCTGCTGTTGACACTCTGAGCCTGTATGAGCCCTTCTGTCAAAGACTTCTCAGGCCCCTGTCTCCCACCTAAGAATGGAAATGTGGATATGCCCAAGAGACACATACATCGTGAGGACAGAGGACTAGGCCTCTCCACAACTGAAACAATCCAACCAAAATTGGTAAGTCAAAACTATTATCATTTCCAATAACATCTGTAGCAGATGATTACTATTCATTAACTGTAGATCGCGCAGAAGATTGGACAATGGCGCCAAAAAAACACTCAACACTTTAAAAAAATTAAGCTACAAAGAATGAGCTCCATTATAATTGTTGTATATGTTTGCAAGGTATTTGTGGACTAAATGTGAACAGACCTAAAACTTTCTGAGGCCTCTGCACCTGGCATGAAAAATACATTGATAAAAATATATGTTTCCCTATATTCAGTGATTTTTATTTCAATCAAAACTTTTTTCTAAGGAAAAAGTATTCCTTGCCAAAGAATTTTTTTTTCAAAGATTTTTCAGCATGACATCAACTAAGATATGGCAAAGCATTAAGATCCACACATTCCATCTCTTTGGGCTGAAATACCAACTTACTACCACCACCGACATTTTTCAATCCATAACACCAAATCCTCTGTCAAGACTGTAGTCACAGAGTTCCTTGCGTGGTGTTCCTTTCCGTGAAGAGTCGGTCCCTCTAATCTTTCATCTTTCATTCTCCTACTATCTCCTCACTTCTTCCATTCTACTCACATTACAACACATGCACACATATGTGCACCCACGCATATTTATTTTCTATATTGTACAAATCACAGGCAGGCTGCAGCTACAGCTCAGTGGTGGAGTGCTTGCCTAGAATACATAAGGGCCAAGCTTTAACCCTCAGGATCATGGGAAGAAAAGGGAGAAGGAAAGGATGGAAGAAGGCAGATAGGCAGGAGGTAGGTCCAGAGAATTCCCACTTAAACCCACTTGAGAATGTCATCACATAGGTACCTGCTAAGCACCTTTTACGGGTTAATTCCTCTTTTCCTAGAAACTTCCCTACTCACTGCAGATAAAGAGGTAGCTAATAGAGGATGATCTCTCCCAACAGAGAAGAAGAAGTGGTCCACAGCACAGGTGAAAAGAGAGAACCAGAATCTGGAAGAGGAACGCTTATAACTGGGGAGATGGAAGATGACATTTGCTAAAACTGCCTCTGCCTGGTGGTCTCTATTCATGTTTTCTTTTTTTACCTAGTCAGGAGCCTCCTACATAACCAAAAAACAAAAAACCAAAACCTGCTGGTAGAAAGTGAGGGACAATGGCCAACCCCAGAAATAACAGCTTTGAGAAACAGAGAGAGAGAGAGAGAATGGTTTCCAGAATTAGACTACATGATTCCACACAAACCAGCTACATGATTCACAGAAAGTTACTGACTTACTAAGCCTCAGTTTCCTCATTTGCAATAAAATCACAAGCAATTTACTTCACAGAAAGATCAAGTAAGTTAATATGTGTGCAGAACTTACAACAGACATGGCATTGACCTTCTAGCTTAACAACGCAAGCCATGGCAGGATATTACCTGGAAAGGTAAGGAACAGTTCCAGGAAACGCTAGAGACTTAGAAAACTGCCGCCCGGTCCACCCTCCCCTATATCTTGATTTAATTTTCCCCATTATTCTTATCATTCAGAACACTAATACATTTATTTATATAGTTCTCATTTTTTATACTATAGTAATACTTGTTCTGTGAAGGCAGGAAGTTTTGTCTATGTCATTCACTAATCGCACTCAGCTCCTAGAAGAATTCCAGGCACATGACAAGTTCTAAATAAATAATTGCTGATTGAATTGGATAGATTAATGACAGTAGGCAGAATATGCTCCAGACTGGATCTTTCTTGAAGAGGTCTTTACTTGAGGCCTTTACTTCTATATTCTCAGCATCTGGAGAAGTATGATGGATACACAAAGCAGTCAATAAAGGTTTTAAAAAACAACAGAGTAAGTTATTCTATTTCTCTGACCAAAAGCTTGCTCTCCCTAAGTGAGATTGCTGATTTGTACCCCACAGAGTGGTTGTGAGGATTAAAGGAGAAAACTTATGGAGCACATCCAGCCCAGTATCTGGTGTATAACAGATGTTGCTGCTAGTTATTCGCAGCTTGTTCTTCTAGATCTATTCTGTCTCTTTGTCTGAGAAAATAAATGAACTCAATGAATTACAAACCCAGGATTCTTGGTCCACCAGACCAGCAGACTGGACCTTGGGAGGGAAGACATAGATTCGTATCCCTCATTTCTGCCTCCATTCCCACCTGCCAGTTCCTTTCTGCCAGGCCTAGGTTAAATTCTACTCCTGTTCTACCATAACTGTTCCTAGGCTACAGTTCTTTAAAGCCCAGGAAAATTCCCTCTCCTGTTTTTGGCTAGAAATTTCTGAGTTGTGCTCCAAAAGCCCATGTCTCAGGCCCAGGCAATCTGGGAGGAAAGGTCACCATATTCTCCTTGCTTCTTCATCCAAAGGCAAAATTCTGACCACTCACCTCCTTACACCTCTGTCAGGACATCTAACACTATCATATTGTGCATGATTTTTACTCTTTGTATTTTTCAAATTAATTACATATATATGCACATATAATCCATAAATATGACCAGACAACTGGAATGTGTATATATTATAGGCTGAACTTACAATTATGTGACCATGGACAAGTTACTTAACTTTTCTGGTCCTCGGCTGGGTCACCTGTAAATTGTTTGATCTTTCTTACTGTTCTCTTGGTAGTGCCTCGTACTGGGAAAATTAGACCATATAAATATCTTCAGATGCCTCAAGTCATGAGCTGAACAGACACATGAAAGAGTTATACTTTTTCCATTCATTGCTTGACCACTTAATTTGGTTTCTAGTATTGCACTATAACTTTTCTGACCAAAGTTGCCAGTAAGTTCCTTCCTGACTATCACAGCACAAGGGTAGATACAGCCACTTGCTATTACTCATTGTGGCAATTTGAATCATGTGCCATAAGAAGATATTCAAGTCCTAGTCTCTGGCACCTGTGAATATAAGTTTATTTGGAAATAGGATCTTTATGAGCATGACCTAATTAAGAGCATTAAGATGTCCTAGATTTAGGATTTAAGGTGGGCTCTAAATCTAATGTCTGGTACAAGGAAAGAGAGAGAGATTTTAGACACAAAGAAAACCATGTGAAGATGAGGCAAAGACTGAAGTTGTGCTGCCACACCAGGAACCACCAGAAACTAGAAGTGGCAAGAAAGGATTATTCCCAAGAATGACAGGAGTGCAACCCTGCTGTACTGTGACTTAGGACTTTATTTCCTAAAACTATACATCTACATTTCTGTTGTTTTAAGCTATTGACATCATGTTAATTTGTGCTGTGGCCTTATAAACTAAGATAGCTGGGCCGGAGATTTAGCTCAATGGTTTTACACCTGCCTGGCAAGCACAAGGGCCTGGGTTTGATCCCAGGTAACCATATACACCAATGCTGGGAGTGGTGACTCATGCCCATCAGCAATCACTACCACATACCACAGTGCCAAGCATGGTGGCTCATACCTGTTATCCCAGCACTTGGGAGGCAGAGGAAGGAGGATTGCTGTGAGTTCCAGGCTGAGTTTAAGACCAGCCTGAACTACAAAGTCAGTCCCTGTTTAAAGTACATCATAAAATAGAAATTAAGTGGCCTAGAAACAAGTTCAAATCTTCTTAGCATGACATATAAAGCCCTGACAATTTGTTTCTAAGTTTTGTTATTGTCTCTAGTTCTCCACATCACATCCTATGCTGCAAGGACATTGACTTGTGCAGTTCACCCACAGAATGTCATGCTTATTAACTTGAACTTCTCATGAAGTTCTTTCCCCTGGGTAACTAGTGAACTTCTCTTTTAGACCCCACTTAGGTGTCACCCTCTCTGAGAAGCTTTCCTTGATCCTTGCATCTATAAGGCATTTTATGCATACTTAAGTTTCCTAGAGCTCCTTAGCAAATCAAGTAAAACCCAGCTCTCAAAAACCAATAGCATTCCTACACTCAAGTAATAAATTCACTAAGAAAGAAATCAGGAAAATAATTCTATTCCAAATATCTTCCAAAAAATGAAGTACCTAGAATGAAGTACCTAAATGAGGAGGTTAAACACTTTTGCAATGAGGAGTATAGAACACTGAGAAAAGAAATGGAAACGTTTTAACATTATCAAAGAAAAACATAAATGAGAAGAATTAAGGAAGTGGTCACACCACCAAAGTAATCTACAGATTCTATGCAATCTCTATTAAAATACAGCAACATTTTTCACTAAACTAGGGAGAGGGATCCTAAAGTTCATATGGCATGAGAAAAGATCCAGGATGGCCAAAGCAACCCTGGGTGAAAAGAACAATGCCAAAGGCATCACAATAACAGACCTCAAAGGGAACTACAAAGCCAACGTAACGAAAACAACAATACGGCACTGCTACAAAAACAGGCAAACGAACCAATGGAATAGAGCAAAGGACACAGAAACAAACCTACCTGGCTCCAACGACTGGGACAAAATAGGCCAAGAGCATACACTGGGGGGGAAAAAAAAGCCTCTTTAGCACACGATGCTGGAAAAACTGGGTGCATGCATGCAGAAGATGGAAACAGAACTCTGTATCTTACTTCATACAAAAATCAAGTCAAAGTGGGTTTTTTAAAAAGATAGAAAAGCAGAAACTCACGCAGGAAGACAACATTGGGGAAACACCGGAAGTGATGAGACACAAGCGAAGATTTCCTGGATAGTACTCCTACAACACAGAACATAACATCATTAATCAATCCACACTGAATTTAGAAACTTCTGTAGCGCAAAGGAGACAATTAAGAGACAACTTCCAGAGCAGGACAAAATCTTTGCTATGTCCTCTTCTCATGGAAAATCAATATCTAGAACATACAAGAACCAGAATATACAAAAAACTTCAAAAAATTTAAGCCTCAAAACAAACAATCCAATCAAAACTGGACAGATAGACAGAAAAGACATTTCTCAGTAAAAGTACAAATGGCCAATTCATATATGAAAAAAGTGTTTAATATCTGTAGCCATGACAGGAATGTAAATGATAACTACTTTGAGACCCTGTGATGATTAAGTGTGATATGTCAACTTGACTAGGGCCGGGGAGTTAGCTCAGTGGTTCCGGCGCCTGTCTTGCAAGCGCAAGGACCCGGGTTCGATTCCCCGGTAACCACATAACAATACTGGGTGTGGAGACCCACCCCAGCAGCAACCAGTACCACATACCACAGTGCCGGGCGTGGTGGCTCACGCCTGTAATCCCAGCACTCGGGAGGCAGAGGCAGGAGGATTGC
>PVIR01028375.1:0-22176 GCA_004026965.1 Petromus typicus | reverse complement strand
TTGTAGTTCAGACTGGCCCAGAGCTCACTGTGTAGCCCAAGCAAGTCTCAAACTCTCAGCAATCCTCCTGCCTCTGCCTCCTAAATGCTGGGATGACAGGCGTGAGCCACCACGCCCGGCACTGTGGTATGTGGTACTGGTTGCTGCTGGGCGTGAGTCTCCACTCCCAGTATTATATGTGGTTAACCAGGGATCAAACTCGGGTCCTTGCACTTGCAAGACAGGCACCAGAACCACTGAGCTAACTCCGCAGCCCTTAACTTTTAAATTTTGATGTAATTATAGACTCGGAAAGTGCTCACCCAGCTTCCCAGGGCAAACATACTCCATAGCCATAGTGAGGAGGCGGACACTTGAAAATTGGCTGTGGGCTGCTCTGCTCAGTGGCCTGGGCCTTGTTCTCATTTCCCTGGGTTTCACACTCATTTGTGTGTGTGTGTGTGTGTGTGTGTGTGTGTGTGTATGTTGTGTGTTGCACAGGGATATCCTGTGAACATGTAGCATTGTGTGTGTGAAGTTCTGTGTAATTTTAGTGGGTGCACACATCTGTGCAGCCAACACAATTGTGTCTGTGAAGACCCAGCGCTGTTCTCCCCCAGGCAAGAGTGCCCTCGTGCTCGTGCTCCAGGTACACCCTGACACGGGGCCCTAACCCACCGAACGCTTTCCGGTGGTTTAATAGGTTTGAGACTACAGCTCCATCTCCCAACAAAAACCTTCCTTTTGTGGCCTGGCTTGGGAGACCCTTGCTCCTAAGCGCTGGTGCTGTTGGCCTTTTGGGACTCCTCTGCCCTCCTGCGCTTCCTGTGCTGGTTGCGGCAGGCCCGGATTCACCTCCTTGTCCTCCCACAGGCGCCAATGCTCAGGTGGTTTACTCTCTGACCGACTCTGCCGAAGGCCAGTTTTCCATCGACCCCACCACCGGGGTGATCCGGCTGGAGAAGCCCCTGCAGGCACGGCCACAGGCGGTGCTGGAGCTCACGGTCCGCGCCTCGGACCTGGGCGCACCGATGCCACTGTCCACGCTGGGCACCGTCTCGGTCTCGGTGGTGGGCCTCGAAGACTACCTGCCGGTGTTCCTCAGCGCCGAGCACAGCCTGCAGGTGCGCGAGGACGCCCCACCTGGCACCCAGGTGCTGTCCCTGGCTGCCCTCACCCGCCCCGGGGCGGACAAGAGCGGCTACCGAATTGTGGCCGGCAACGAGCAGGGCAGCTTCCGCCTGGACACGCACACAGGTGAGCCTGGGGCCGGGTGCCGGGGCCCTGGGTAGGGCCTCCTCTGCTCTTCCTCTGCGCTCAGCAGCTCCCTGCAACTAGATCCCGTCCCCTGTGGAGCCTCATGTCCCTGGTGACCCCCCAGGACTCCGCATCCTCGGCCCTTAGCCGCCCGTCCTCCCGCAGCTGGAGGCCAGTCTGCCGCTCCTGAGTCCACCCCCAAACAGCCGCGCTCACCTGTAATCATGAGAAAACTAGGCCACCCCTCTTTATCCTTAGCCCTCCAGCCTTGGATTCCCAGAAACCCGCCCGAGGGAATTCCTGCTGCGCGGGCCTGTGCTGTCAGCCACCTCCCTACACCTTCCGTGCTCTCTGCCCTCTGACACAGCCACCGTCAAGTAGCAGAGAAGCAGATAAGACAGAGCACCGACAGGGAGCAGTATTTTATATTTTACTAAGTTTTTATTATGGAAATTTTTTTTTTTTCAGTTTTTTTGAGACAGGGTCTCACTTCCTAATTGAGGCTAACCTTGAATACACTATGTAGCCGAGGGTACCTCGAACTCACAGCAGTCCTCCTGCTTTGTGATACCAGGGATAGAACTCGGGACCTTGTGCTTGCCAGGCAGACACTGGAACCTCTGAGCTACGTCCTTGGTCCTCCAGACTCTTCGGTTACTCTGAATACATCATGTATGTACTGTGAACACGAGAGGGCATCCTCTTTTCATGCTGTATTTTCATATCTAGTGAGGAATTTCCAAGTAAATCCAGATATTGTATCATTTCATTTATAAACACATTTGTATGAATCTCTAAATGATAATTCCTTTTATAGACAAAACCTAATATTTATCACACCTAAAAGGTAATTCCGTAATATAATCTAATACCCAACCAAGCAGTTTTTCAGGTTATCTCGCACTTTGTTTTTCAAATGGGTATATCAGTACCCCTGTGTCTGCCCACTGGATTCAACTGATACTCGAAGCATAACCCAAATCTCTTAAATGCTAATTTCTGGCCGAGGATTTAGCTTAGTGATTCTGGCGCCTGTCTTCTGGCGCCCTTAGCACAAGGGCCCGGTTCAATTCCCCGGTAACCACATACAATACTGGATGTGGAGACTCACGCCCAGCAGCAATCAGCACCACGTACCACAGCACGGTGTGTGGTGGCTCACGTCTGTAATCCCAGCACTGGGGAGGCAGAGGCAGGAGGATTGCTGTGATGTGAGTTTGAGGCTGAGCTCAAGGCCAGCCTGAACTACAGAGTCCCTGTCTCAAAAAACCAAGAAAAAAAAAAATAACAACCAAAAAAAATGCTAATTTCCCCCCATTCTTTCCTACCCTTTATTGGATGAAATATTTTGAGCCGGTGTCTGGGTGAATTCTCCGTAGTTGGCCTGTCAGACTGCAGTTTGACAGTGTCAGAGTGCATGCCTCGGGATTAAGCCCTGCGATCAGGTTGTCAGCAGCTGTCGGTCAGCAGCGCTCCGAGGTGATGAGGTGTGATCTGTGTCACCGGGAGCCAGTGACACCTGACTGGTTTGTCTTTCGGTGCTGATTCACAGTTCAGGGTTGCCATCCTGATCCTCCATTGTAGATCTTAAGGAGATAATTTCAACATCACAAATTTTAAGATGCTGTGGAAATAAATGAGGGAGACACAGCTTTTAGAATTTACAGTAAGAAAAAGGAGAGGAGATGGAGGGAAAGAGGAGGGAGAAGTGGAAGGGACATCAGGGAGGGAGACCCTGGGGGGAGCTGGGCTCAGACCCCTGTGGTCTCTTGTTCCCGTCAGGGATCCTGTATGTCAACAGCAGCCTGGACTTCGAGACAAGTCCTAAGTACTTCCTGTCTGTCGAGTGCAGCCGGAAGGCCTCTTCCTCCCTCAGTGACGTGACCACAGTCGTGGTCAACATCACCGATGTCAACGAACACCGGCCGCGCTTCCCCACGGGTCTGTACAGCGCGAGGGTCCCCGAGAATGCCGGCGTGGGTGACGTCATCCTCACGGTACGGCTGCGCGGCGTGCTGTTTGTGGGGCTGCGCCCTGGGGTGGGCCTTCACTCCCCTCCCGTTCTCAGTCACTACGAGCATGGATTAATTCATCAGGCTGAGGTTTGGGTCTGACTGGCAGCTACCCAGCCACACGGTCTCTTGTGACAGGACGTGCCACAGCCATTTGATAAATCTGAATTTGGATGGTGTGGCTGGGCCAGGCCAGGTTTGGAGGGAGATTAGGGAGAAAGGTGGACCAGAACCCCGAGGTCCACCAGAAACTGCAGAGCCTGGGAAGAGTCTGGTCGCTGTGCATGACACGCAGTGTCTCTGCATAGAGGACAGGGCGGGGGGAGACACCAATTAATACCTCTGTGCATGTAAATATGCAGTTGCTCCCTCCTGTGGAGCAAAACCAAGGCCCGCATACTAGTGCTCACCGCTCCCGTGCCCTCCTCCGGGCCTCCCGCCATCCCTCCAGCCACACCTGGAGTGCACCTCTGCCTGAACATCTGCATACACTGTCTGCCCTCCCTGTCCTTCAGGGCCTCCTGAACCCAGCACCGAGTCCCCAGGTGGACTGGGTCAGCGTGTTCTGTGCCCTCATGAGCCTGATCGTGCTTTTTCCTATGTTGGAGACACCTGTAAATTTAGACACCGAGTCTCCGGCAGGCTCACTCGTTTTGGCCCATCCCTTACCTCTTCACCCCCTCCAGGACAGACCCCAGCACCTTGGCACTGTGAATAAATGCTCAGCATGGTGAAATCTGTGAGCCATTTCCTTGGCAAGGATGACCACCAGGGGTAGTCACAGGGCAGGGACAGGATCTGCCCCTTTGCACTGCTGAGGCCAGGAAGGCCCATTCTGGTCCCTCCTGAGTCACAGTCCCCATCTCCCACTGCAGGTGTCAGCGGCTGACGAGGATGGGCCCCTGAACAGTGCCATCACCTACAGCCTCGTAGGAGGGAATCAGCTCGGGCACTTCGCTGTCCACCCCGAGAAAGGGGTGCTGCAGGTGGCCAAGGCCCTGGACTGGGAGCAGGTGAGTGGAAGGTGGGTCCCTGCAAGCTGCTCGGAGCAGAGATGGCAGGTGACTGCTCTGTCTTTGAGCCCCGAGCGTCCGCGGTCTTCTCTGTGAGGCCAGGAGCAGCAGAGGGACCGAGGGCCTCGTGACCTTCCTCAGGGAGCTCAGTCCTTTCTGATGGGCTCCTGAGTCTCTCTAGGAAGAGCACCAGTCATGGGGCCTTGCCACGTGCTGTATCATATCATGCGATCCTCCCCAGACCCTCTGGAGCTGGTCCTGGTCCCCCTCGTGTAACCTTAGTCCCTTCTCGAGACCCAGTAGCTAGGGACTGTCTTGTAGATCACACCCACTCATCCATGACTCCAGACCCTGTGCACAGCAGTGCTGCGGTGGGCAGTGCACTGGGTCCAGGCAGGCATGGACATGAGCGGTGAGCCCAAGGGCAGATGTGAAGGGCTTAGTTGCTAACTTCCTGCTGTGCATCTGTGACAGACACCCAGCTACTTCCTGAAGCTGCGGGCCACAGACAGTGGGCAGCCCCCGCTGCACACGGACGCCGACGTTGATGTCCAGGTGGTCGATGTCAACGATAACCCGCCACGATTCTTCCAGCTCAACTACAGCACCACGGTCCAGGTCAGCCTGAGCCTCCAGGGGCTCCCAGGGCCCATCCCCGACTTTGTTCCTGTAGGGGGAGTTGCTCCCCAGGGAACCTGTCTATCCAGGAAGCTGTGATTTTGCCCTGACAACCCTCAGGGCAACACAAACAGCTAGAGAGGGCTGTGGACTAGAGAATTAAAATACTAGGGTTCATGGTGAGCACTCTCCTAGCCTGCACCCACATGGGGCTCCGGCCATCCGTGTGAAGTAGGTGATGTCTGCTCCATGGGTTTAAAGAGTAGAGATGCAGAGGGCCGGGGAGTTAGCTCAGTGGTTCCGGCGCCTGTCTTGCAAGCGCAAGGGCCCGGGTTCGATTCCCCGGTAACCACATAATAATACTGGGTGTGGAGACTCACACCCAGCAGCAACCAGTACCACATACCACAGTGCTGGGCGTGGTGGCTCACGCCTGTAATCCCAGCACTCGGGAGGCAGAGGCAGGAGGATTGCTGGGATTGTGAGTTTGAGGCTGAGCTCAGGGCCAGCCTGAACCACAAAGCGAGACCCTGTCTCAAAAAACCTAAAAAAAAAAAAAAAAAAAAGAGTAGAGATGCAGAAACAGACTATAGCCGGAGTATGTCAAGCTTAGCACTTAAATCCAGGTGGTTTTCTATTAACCACAGCAGTGGTTTGCAAACAGGATTGATGAGCACCTGGTGCTTTTCCGGGGCAATTGTCAAGGCTCTAAGTGGCTAAAAGCGAATTCTGGGTCCTGTGTGTCCCCCGAGCTCTCACTCCTACCTGTGTGATATACAGTGAGTGTCAGTGAAGGTGCAGAGAGCAGATGGTCTGACCAAAAGCATGTCAGGTAACAAGGACTTGCTGAGGTGATGGAGGATTCCATCCAGAACTGGTTATTTCAACAGCATGGCTTCAGTTAACTCCTCTGAGGTGCCTTTGCCTCTGTCTCAGGCAGCATGGCTGCCGCGCACTTACCAGTCATCTTCAGAGACACACAGACCGCCACTTCGTTGGAAGGATCTGTTGTCAAAGGAGATATCACCTGACAAACCTCCTCAGTGGTCCGACCTGGATCACACGCTCATTCTGTCAGCACCGAAACCCGGCCGAGGAATCAGGCTGCGGTAGGCACCGGTCCTCGAGAGACGGGCGCATCTTGTCTGAGGCTCTTGCCTGTATACATCTGCGCAAAAGCAGGGTGTCCTAGGGCCAGGGAGTTAGCTCAGTGGTTCCGGCGCCTGTCTTGCAAGCTCAAGGACCTGGGTTCAATCCCCAATAACCACATACCATACTGGGCGTGGAGACTCACCCCAGCAGCAATCAGTACCACACACCACAGTGCCGGGCGTGGTGGCTCACGTCTGTAATCCCAGCACTCGGGAGGCAGTGGCAGGAGGATTGCTGTGATGTGAGTTGGAGGCTGAGCTCAGGGCCAGCCTGAACTACAAAGTGAGAACCCGTCTAAAAAAAAACCTTAAAAAAAAAAAAAAAAAAAAGCAGGGTGTCCTAAGAATGAGAGAAACGATGCCCAATGGACACGTAGCCATCAGCTTCTGGTGTAGATTCAGCTTGTAGATAAGACTGTGATAGTAAACAGCAGCGCCATTGCCGTGAGGTCGCATGCTGAACTGTCACCCTCCAGAGCAGAGGCTGAAGTGATACTTCGACAACCCTATTTCTTGGTCAAACTCCTGTTGATTTTTAAATTTTCTCAGCACTTCGATCTTCTAAAGGAGAGACCCTGGTACATGCTATGTTGAAGCTGCAAATTGAAAAATTCCCTCACATTTTCCAGCTGCTGCTTTCGAGTTCTGACTCTAGCTCTGTGGCCTTGGGGGAGCCACCCCCACTTCGGTTTTCCTTGCTAAGAACGCGTCCAGTTCCGGTCAGCTTGTCCCTGAGACCAGCACTGCCCGTGTCTGTGCCCAGTCTGGACCGAGAGCCAGGAGCTGAGGGCCGCCGGAGGAATGAGGGCTGGGTGCAGTCAGCGTAGGAGGCCTCACTGATCCCAGACTCTGTCCTGTCTCAGGAGAACTCCCCTGTGGGCGCTGAAGTCCTACAGCTGATCCTGAGCGACCCCGACTCCGTGGAGAACGGCGCCCCCTACTCCTTCAGGATTGTTAAGGGCAACATGGGCTCTGCCTTCCAAGTGACCCCAGACGGGCGGCTGGTGACGGCGGCCAGCCTGAGCAGGAGGACCCAGGAGCAGTACCAGCTGCAGATCGAGGTGAGAGCTGCACCGCCCTGCTTTTTGATGGGGACTGTGAGGGTGATGGACGCACTGGCAAAAGCACGGCGAGCGCTTCCAGCCTTTGGAAAGGGAGTGCACAGGTCAGGGCTGCATTGCACAGATGGGAAACTGAGGCACAGAGGCTAAGTGAATGACTTAAAGTACTTCTACAGAGTGGCAGGAGTGGGCTGCTCCAAATCCAAATGCTCTGACTACAGAGCCCAAACTGCACCCTGCCCGTAATCTACTCGGTCCCACTAGTTACTCTCTCTGAGCCTCAGACCCTGGAAGCTTTCCTTGCCCAAGTGCGAGCGGCCACGTGGAGGAGGCTGGGGGTTAATGGGAACTCCCCGGGACCCGTGGGCAAACAGGAGGCCCAGACATTTCTCTGGGGGAGTCTCCTTCCCCACAGCTCAGGTCCGTGGATCCGAGTGTGGTGGGGACTTCTGGGCTGCAGTGATGTATTCGTTCCTTCACCCACTCTGCTGCTCCGTCTCTGAGCAAGTGTTCACTGAGCATCTGGCATGTGCCAGGCCCCGTGCCAGTAGGGAAGAGAGCCAGCTGCTCAGTACAAAGGCTTTAGATGGTGATTATGGAACTAATAAACAGGTGTGTGGTGTAGTGGCACACACTGAAATCCCAGCACTCGAGAGGCTGAGGCAGGAGGGTTACCTTACATCTGAGAGCAGCCTGGGTTACATCGTGAGACCCTGTCTCAAAAAACAATAATAACAATAAACAATGACCTTGGAAATTAGAGGTCAGAAATGAAGTGATGAGGGCTGAAGACAGGGCACGTACACACTTTCCCACGGGGGACATTTGAGTGGGGAGCAGCAGCCAGCGAAGGGAGGAGAGCATGAGCGAGGCCGCGCACGGGGGAGCATCGGAGGGGCCTGTGCTGTGGCTGAGATGGTCAGGAAGTGGGGAGCGATGGTGGGGCTGAGCTGGGACTGGGCGGGGAGATGGAGAAGTCTCATGGCCCAGACACCTGTGTCACTGGTCGTCCAGACTGTGACTTAGAGTTGGGAGCACCGTCTTGTCCCATCTGGGCTGCCGTAGGAAAATGCCCTGGACTAGGTGGCTTGGAGGACAGACGACTGTTTCTCATGTTCTGGAAATGTGGGGTGCGGTATGACTGCGGTCAGGCTCCGGAGGGGATTCTTCCACGCTGGACATGGCAGAAAGGCTAGCACCGCTCAAATGGCACAAACTCCCTTCCCGAGGGCTCCTCTTCTTGATCTTACTGCACAGAGTTCCTCCCTCCCAAGACCATCACACTGGGAAGCAGATGTCAGAGACGAGTTGGGAAGGACACAGACTCTCAGTGCATAACAGGCACTAAAAGTAATTGATTGATGATTGATCCCAACAGGTAAAGGCAGTGACTCCCTTGGCCGGTAGGATGTACAGCATCATTGTCAGCCCGGGAAATGCCCTGGGTTCTAACCGAAGTGGTGCTGGGGCCTCTCAGGGATGGCAAAGACTGGAGGAGTGGCAGATCTGGGCAGTTTTTGTATGTGAACAGGCGTTGATGACAGCTTGGACGTGGGAATCCTCAGACAGAGGCACCACGGTGACTCTCATGCTGATTGCTGGCACCGGTAAAAACTAGGTATCGTGCCCAGGAGCCCTAGGCAGGGGGGAGGTAGGAGATGAGTTGGGCTATGGAGCAAGGTAAGGCTCTGTGCTGACCTCCAGGAGGTAACTGACTCGCAACAGGTGAACCTCGGGCAAGGGATGTGGCCACAGCCCAGAGGGCGAGTATGGGTGACGACCGTGGTCCCCAGCACCACAAGCCCGAGCGTGGTTTATTCTGAGGAAAAGCCGAGACAGCTTCCACGGCAACGCCGTCCGGCCAGGCAGGTGATGAACAAGTGTGCCCTCCACCGTCTCAGGTTCCGGATTCCCCTCCATTCCCGGGAGGCGGCACAGAGGCCGGCAAGGGCAGGACAAGGGCACAGAGCCAGGGGCTGCCCAGGCCTCCTCCACCTGCCTTTGCTATGACCTTGGCCGAGGCACTTGACCTCTGTGAGCTTTCATGGATATTGTGTGAAAAAGGAGCCTCGGTGGTCCCCATCTCATAAGAAAGATAAACTCTGCTAACCTACCTAGAGCATTTAAAAGTTACTAGCCCTTGCTCTGCACTCAGCTATGGCCAGCTCTGTATTATAACGAGCAGGACTACTCATTACAGTCATAGTTAGCGTTGGTTTGCATCACGGGTGTGAGCCGTCTTCGCCGTTGTTGCTGGGATCAGTGTCTCTTTGGTGTTTGGCACAATTTCCAGCAGGAAGCGTCAGTGTAAGAGGACAGCTGGGTGTGTGGAGAGCACTGTGGAGGCCCAGGGTGACAGCCGAGAGGTGCCACTGTCCGTGAGGTGGAGGTGGGCAGAAAGCTGCAGGGATGCGTGGTGAGTCGGGAACAGGAGCGCAGCTGTGCTTGTCGTTCCTTCCGACTGAGGCCGCGCGTCCTCGCCGCGCCCTTCCAGAGCTGTGTCACTCTCACACTGCGCCCGTGCCCTCCCTGCCAGCTCCGGTGCCCCTTTCCGCTTTGTTGAGCTCGCCACCTCCTTCCGCACTCCGGGACCCTTCCGCCTGCCGCCCCTCATCTGTCACTTCTCATCTCCTCGGACTGGGCTGAATGGCAGCCCTCAGAGGCCCTCCCCTTCTGCGTGACCTCATCCCAGCTCTTTCCCTCCCTGTCACACCATGACGCTTCACTCCTTCACAGCATGTTGTCTGTGTCCGAAACTGCGCCTCTTTGCTCGTTACCTTACTCTCCTGTTTCCCGACTCACAAGAGGGCCCGGACCACAAGAGGCACCTGGGAAGTATTCGTTGACTGACTTGAGGGATAAACCCCCTCCTGCTCTACCGTGTGATAAAGGAAATCCTAAAAAGCCTCTCCTTGGGCTGGGTGGGGCGTGGTAGAAACCGTGCACAGGTATGCTAAGAGACCGAGGAGACCCTGCTGAGGGAAAAGACGAAGAGGCTTCCAGCAGGAAGAGGGCTCGAGCATGTGGGAGAATGTCCAGGGGGACTGAGGTCATGGGATGAAGCTCCCAGCACCCCCAGGACCCTGCCGGCTGTACACACGCCTTTGTAGTTAAGTCTGTCTTTCCAGCTGACTGCACAGCAGACCCGCCTCGGGCCGGAGGGACAGCAGTGCTGCCCGGGAGGTCAGCTCAGGCGGACGCAGTCCTGTCGGGTAACAGCTTGTTCTCTCTGCAGGTGACGGACAGTGGTGTCCCTCCCCTCTCATCTTCCACGTGGGTCAGCGTCCGCGTCAGGGAGCAGAGCCACTACCCGCCCTCTGCCCTCCCGCTGGAGATCTTTATCACCCTCGGCGCGGAGGAGTTCCAGGGCGGCATGGTGGGCAAAATCCACGCCACAGACCGCGACCCCCAGGACACGCTGACCTACAGCCTGGCAGGAGGGGGCTCCGTGGGCGGGAGCTTCTCCGTGGGCGCAGCGGATGGCAAGATCATCGCCACCCCGGGGCTGCCCCATGGCCGGTACCTGTTCAACGTCACCGTCAGTGATGGGACCTTCTCCGCCACCGCGGGGGTGCACGTGCATGTGTGGCACGTGGGGCAGGAGGCCCTGCGGCAGGCCCTGCGGGTGGGCTTCCACCAGATCACGCCGGAGGAGCTGGTGAGCGACCACTGGCGGAACCTGCAGCGGTTCCTTAGCAACAAGCTGGACGTGCGTCGGGCCAGCATCCATCTGGCCAGCCTGCAGCCCGCGGAGGCCGCGGCGGGCGTGGACCTGCTCTTGGTCTTCGAGGGGCATCCTGCCACCTTGCACAGCCTCCAGGAGCTGGCATCCATCATCACTCGCTCAGCCAAGGAGATGGAGCATGCAGTGGGGATTCAGATGAGATCAGCCGTGCCTGTGGTGCCCTGCCAGGGCACAAGCTGCCAGCCTCAGCCCTGCCAGGACACGGTGCGGCTGGAGCCCGGGGTGGGGCCCACGTACAGCACGGCCAGGCTCAGCATCCTCACCCCGCGGCACCGCCTGGAGAGGAGCTGCTCCTGCAATGGTGAGGAGTGGGCTCCCTGCGGGGTTCTGAGCCCGGAAAGCCTGGGGGGTGGTTCCAAGGGGAGTTTCAATATGGCCAAAAGTCGCAGCCCACCGATGTGGTCCTAATGATAACCCAGTTTCTGCCACTTGGAGGAATTTTGAGAATAACAGTAAGAATACAAGAGGCAGTTAACATTGTAGCAAAGGCACAGACTGGGTGTCAGACTGCTAGACCTAGGAAGGTCCCTGCACCTTTCCGGGGCAGTGGCGATTAAATAGACTCTCTGGGCTTATTTTGAGAGGGCCTGATATGTAAGAATGTCCTCGAAAAGCACAAGTTACTAACACTACTACTGTGACTAGTGTAGCCGGCTAGGTGTCTGCTTACAGTTTATCTCACTTTAGGTTCAGTCCAGCCCGTCCCCTGGGGTGGGCATAGGGCATTGGCCATGGTCAGCCAGGTCACCTGATGGTTGTCACTTTCGGAGGAGCAGTGGATGCTGTAGGGAGCCTGCAGGTGCCAGGGGTCTGCGTAGAAGTCGCCTGCCCTGATTAGACCCTAAGTCACATATCGGGTGAAAGTGAAGTTCTTGGAGAACTGGGTTTTCTGAGACTCACGCCCCACCCTTGGCATTAAGACCAGGGCTCTAGGGCAGCCAAAAAATGACGTCACCTCCAGCTCACCATCGCCCCCTGCCGGCCAGCACTGTCCTCTACGAATTTGTGGATCAGGATTTGCGCCCTGGAAATTCTGTCCAGATTTGTGACCTCTCTCCAAGGGTACCTGACCTTAGCCTGGGAGGGCTGCATAATAGGAATCCCTTCTGTGTATCTTGCCCTGAGGCCAGCTTCAGAGAAAGCCAGAAGGTCTCTCTCAACCCCTTGCATCAGACAGCAGAGATTCTGGAAGTCCACACTGCAAATTCACCTGATTTTTAAAGATAACTTACTCAAGGTAGGTATGTGGTAAATGTGTGGTAATCTCCACATTTTTTTTAAGATCTTGGGTGAGTCCTACAATTGGCATTTAATTTTAAGCAGGCAGATCTAAGGGCGACACTTTGATAAATCCTTGACAGGCTCACTGACCTGCAGAATCATTTGGGGAGAGGGAATTTTCAACACATTTTAAAGAAATGTAACACTCAAAAAATGAATCCATATGGGGCCGGGGAGTTAGCTCAGTGGTTCCGGCGCCTGTCTTGCAAGCGCAAGGACCCGGGTTCGATCCCCGAGAACCACATATCATACTGGGCGTGGAGACTCACCCCAGCAGCAACCAGCACCACATACCAGTGCTGGGCGTGGTGGCTCACGCCTGTAATCCCAGCACTCGGGAGGCAGAGGCAGGAGGATTGCTGTGATGTGAGTTTGAGGCTGAGCTCAGGGCCAGCCTGAACTACAAAGCCAGAACCTGTCTCGAAAAACCTTAAAAAAAAAAAAAATGAATCCATGTGTCAGAACTGCAAAGCTTAACTGTTCTCTTAAACTCGATATACCAGTGTAGCAAGCACTAGATCCGAACCAGACTGTGGGCCACATCTCCTCGGGCTCTGTGGACACCCTTCCGGGCACACACAGGACAGGGAGACGTTTAATACCCAGACTTCAGGGGACTACCCAGCCCTGCACAGGACGGGCCCGGGCCCCTGTGCTGTACGCAGCGCCCCGGACAACCCTCTTATGTTCAGCGAGCTTCAGGCTTCCGATGTGGCCAAGCCAGCTGGTTCTTCCTCTCCGCTTCCCCACGTCCCCAGAGCTGGTACCATCCACCCTCTCCCTGGCAGTGAGCAGGCTTTTCAGGGATGCAGTAGCTGAGCGCACATCTGGAGGGCAGCACTGACTTTCTCCGGGGTTCTTCAGAACACGGTTCCTCAGGGAATCACGCACGTCCCAAGGCCACACACACTTGACACACCCCAGGGCAGCACTTGAGCAGCTGCCCTGAGGGTGAGGACGTGGACCTCACAGCAGGCCAAGCCACAGTCTATCACCAACCCTTGTGTTTACCACCAAGGTTTCGTGAACTCTGTGGATTCACTTGGGAAGTTCTTACCAAATAATTACAGTCCTATGGACACCAGGGCAAGGTAAAACCTCGGTGCTCAGAAGTGACAAACGTGCAGAATTCTCTGCATTCTGTCTCTTCCAACTGACTTCGGAAATACTGCGACATGGGGGCTGTGAACTAAAAATTTTGATTTGTACACATAAAACCAGTTTAGTTTCTGGCTTGACTTTTGCTTTAGGCTCAGGGGTCCTGACTCTTAAAGCTATGCTCAAAGGCAGTAGTCCTGGGGCTAGGGAAGTTGTGCACAGGGCTGACCCCAGGACAGACTCCCTGACCCCAGCCCTATTTCTTCTTGTATAAAGTGCCAACCAGCCGAGGACTAGATCAGACAGAGTCAGTGCACGGTCCCCGTGGGATCACTGCACAGGGGGGTGACACCTTGGGGCCTTTTGCAGGTACTGCCACAAGGTTCACGGGCCAGAGCTGTGTACAGTACCGACCTGCCGCGGGGCGGCGCTGGCGCATCCATTTCTATCTCCAAACACTGCAGCAGCACGCTGTCCTGCTGTTCACCAACGAGACGGCCCCGATTTCCCTGAAGGTAAGGCCGCACACGGGCACCCAGGCCGGAAGCGTGAGGGTGGCATGAGAGTGTTCAAGAAGCCAATGCCTGGCAAAGAAGTCCCTGCATTATGTTCAGGGTTCTGGAGCCAACTACTGGGCCCAGACCTGGGAATGTCCAGGAGTGCCACAGTCCATTTACAGCCCAGCCTGGGGGTGAGGGATCCAAAGAGAGGGGAGTCCAGCCTTGTGTGGAGCCTACCTTCATTGAGTAATAGAACTGGGGGCTGTGAAAGGTGACAAAACCAGCATCAAGTCACGGGAAGAAAAAGTTAATTTCCTTTCCATCGTCTTTCAGGGCCTGTCATCACATGCCCCCAGAAGTCTCAGCATCTGCCTGATCTTATTTTTTGGTACTAGAAATCAAACTCAGGACCTTACACTTGCCAGGCAGGCACTGTGCCACTGAACTACATCCCTGGTCCTTGGCTGATTTTAATACTTCTGTCAGTTGTCAACCTGCCATTTTGGCAGGTGCTGAGATGTTAATTCATTTAACACATTTACTGGGAATCTTACTGTATGGCAGGCACTTTCTAAGTGCTCAGGTTGCATCTGCGACCGAGCTTTCATTCTGTGGAGGAAGTCAAAGAAAGAAGGGAGAGAAAAGGTGCAGAGGACAGCAGTGTGGAGCGGTTAGAGCCAGGACCGGACTTTGGCTGGAGGGTCTTCAGGGACACCAGGGCTTCTCCGTGGTAACACAGAGGGGTAGCAGCAGTAGGACCTGAGGTCAGAGGTGTTGAGACACATCTGTTAAAGTCCTGTAGGGCACACGAGGGCTGCAGATTTTATAATGAGCAAAGTGGAGGGAATCCCAAGGTTTGGAGCAACATTCAGATAATCTGACACAGGGTAAAGGGATCGTTTCGGTCACTTGCTTCCAGCTGGGAAAAAGTACCCACAGCTCAGAAGAGGCTTATTTTGGCCCACAGACAGTAGCAGTTTCAGGCCTCAAGTGGCTGGCAGGGTGGCATTCAAAGGAGCAGCCAGGGACTGCAGCGGGGACCATGGGTGCCACACAAATCCTTGAAGTCTTACCCCAGACCCCACCTCCTACCAGGAGGTCAGCAATCAGCCCAAGCAATGCGATCTCCTTCCAAAAGCCCACCTGTGAGCACCCGAGGCTCTGGGGACATGGAGATATAAACCGTATCAGGGCTCCTTATGGTGACGGTTGGAAAGAGACAGCAGAGAGACCCGGGCAGGCTCTGGGGGAGAGACCAGGGTGCTGGGGAGGAACTGGAGAAAGACCGCTCGGGTTGGGTCGGCGGCACTTCCGCGTGGACTGAATGGGAGAGGCGACAACAGGAGTGAAATTTTGGCCTGAGCAACTGGGAGGGCAGAGTCGCTCTGCACACAGCAGGGGAGGAAATGTCAGAGCAGCTTCGGGAGGTCCTGGTTCGGTTTGGTTTTTTTTGGTTTTTTTTGTTTTTTTAGGGTTTTTTTTGAGAAAGGGTCTCGCTTTTGTGGTTTAGGCTGGCCCTGAGCTCAGCCTCAAACTCACATCACAGCAATCCTCCTGCCTCTGCCTCCCGAGTGCTGGGATTACAGGCGTGAGCCACCACGCCCCGGCACTGTGGTATGTGGTACTGATTGCTGCTGGGTATGCACACCCAGTATTGTTATGTGGTTACCGGGGAATCAAACCCGGGTCCTTGAGCTTGCGAGACAGGCGCCGGAACCACTGAGCTAACTCCCCGGCCCCGGTTCGGTTTGAAGCTGCATGGTGTCTGAGATACTGTCAGACCTCCGGGGCAAGCACACGAGGCGTCTGGGCTGGAGACAGAGACTGGGGCTTCCTCACCACCTACAAATCACTGAAAACCATGAGACCAGGTGAGAGCACCAGCCCAACAGGGTCTGGGCGAAAAGAGGGCCAGTCAGCCCTGACCTCGGTGAGGCCCGGGGAGAACTGTGCTCAGGGAGCCCAGTGCAGAACAAGAGTCAGGAAGAAGCAGCTGTCAGCCGGGCACGTGGGAAGCACAGTTCTTATTCTGTCTACAGAGGCTGCCGAGGGTGCTGACACCAGAGTTTCAGGGCAGTGCGGAAGATGTACTTCTCCACAAAGAGGGGCCAAAAAAAAAAAAAAATGTGACTCAAGATTAGAGAATGAACAAAATAACGATGTAGGAAAGAGTAAGGAGAGTGAATAGAAATGGCCTTCCAGGAGGTCAGGGGTGGGATGTGGCGCACCCTTGGCGAGAGATGCCCTCCAGGGCCGCCCAAGGGCTGCGACAGGAAGTGTGGACGGAGGGCAGGGGGCTTTTCCTCCGCCATGTTCAGCTCCGCGTCCGGAGCGTAACTGTGAGTTGGATTTTACCAGGGTTCTGGGTTAAACAAGTGAGTGAGAGAGAGAGAGAGAGGAAGTCAAGAGTCCCTGGAAACAGTGCTCATATGATTATGGTTTCCAAGTTGGGCAAACAGAGAAGCAAGGCCCCAAACAAAGTGCAAGGTGGGAAGAGGGGAACAGAGCCCATTCCCAAATATGTAACTGCCATGTTTTCAGCTGCATTTTTTTCCTTGTCTTAATGGAAAGTGATTGTGATATTGCTTCCTTTCTCGTACGAAGGAATAGCTAGTGTCCAACCAGACACAAGAGAAAACGTGATGGGTGAGTGAGTGACCTCTATGAAACAGTGGGTTAGATCCTCAAATTTTACCCAGAGGAAACTACTAAGCCCAAAATGGCCCTAGGCATGCCTGCCTCTTGGGAGTGGACAATGTTGGAAGCTGGAGACGTTCTCTAACATTTTAATTTCAGGACTTTTTACTTTCTTAAAAATTGAAGATTCCAGGGAAGTTTTGCTTCTAGGGGTCACAGCTATCAATATTTTTTGGTATTTTAAAATATTTATTTCTGGGCTGGGGATTTAGCTCAGTGGTTCTGGCATCTGCCTGGCAAGTACAAGGGCCCAGGTTCAATCCCCGCTGACTGCATACAACAATGCCAGGTGTGGGGACTCACGCCTGTAATCCCAGCACTTGGGAGGCAGAGGCAAGATTGCTGTAATTCAAGGCTGGGCTCAGGGCCAACCTGAACTACAAAAGTGAGACCCTGCCTCAAAAAAAATTTTCTTACGCCCTTTGAAAATAAGAAATCCATTACATATTAATGTAAATGCCACATTTAAAACCCAGGAAAAAGAAGAGTAGAGTAACACTATGCTTGCTGGTCTCTTCTGTTTCGTAGGTGACGTGTCTATCTAGAAAAGTCCACTGCCCACTTGGGGCAGAAAAGGCAAAGAATGTCTTAGGATTAGGGTGAGCAGTGTTCCCCGTGGCAGCTCTGAAAGGTCTCAGAACCCCACGGAACCCCACATGGGAGTTGATAACAACCGAATAGGGGGAGAGGGAGGGAGCTGTACTGAACCCGCCCTACAGAGACAGCTCTGGGCCTTAGTTTCTCAGCTAGGAGGCGCACGTGATTCTCTGTGTCCCATGGAGTCTGTGATGCCACATGAGACTCTGAGGGTTGCCTTGCCACAGGGGCAGTGTCTGGCACAGCCCTGACCATCACAGACACGGCCCCGCCTACCATGAAGCCGCGTCCTTTGACCTGGAAGCTGGTTGGCGGAGTGACGAGGACTTGCTGACGGCTGTCTGGGTTTTCTCTACAGCTGGCCCACGGAGTGCCCCAGCTGGAGTTCCACTGTCCAGGTGGTTTCTATGGAAACCTCTCGTCCCAGCGCCACGTGAATGACCACGAGTGGCACGCCATCCTGGTGGAGGAGACAGAAGCTTCCCTTCATCTCTCGGTGGACGGCATAAGAAACATGACCCTTGTTGTCCCAGACACGTGCCGGGCACTGAGGCCTGAAAGACACCTGGTGCTGGGGGGCCTTGTCCCCTCACAATCTTCCGCAAATGTGTCCCATGGCTTTGAGGGCTGCCTGGATGCCATCGTGGTCAATGGGGAGGGCCTGGAGCTGCTGGGCCGGGCCAGACAGGCAACGGGCATCCTGGAGACTAGGGCCCTGAGCCAGTGCTGTCCACCAGGTGACCACTGCAGCCAGAAGCCGTGCCTCAATGGTGGGGAGTGCGCCCAGACCCGCCGGGCAGGTAAGAGCAGGGGTGGGCAGCCGCGGTACGAGGATGTTAAGGCCCCCGCTGCCAGGGGCCTGGTTTCTCAGTGAGCTAAAGCATGGACCCTTAGCGCAGTGGCTAACTGTGCTTGTTGTTACTGTGCTTCATTGCTTTTTTTTTTTTTTTGAGCCAGGGTCTCGCTTTTGTAGTTCAGGCTGGCCCTGAGTTCAGCCTTGAACTCACAGCAATCCTCCTGCCTCTTCCCTTCCAAGTGTTGGGATTACAGGCGTGAGTCACCTCACCCGGCACTGTTGTATGTGGTTACCAAGATTGAACCCGGGTCCTTGCACTTGCAAGGCAGGCGCAGAACCACTGAGCTAAATCCCCGGCCCTACATTGCTACACTTTAGATATCTTTTTTCTCTCCTTGCCCGTAGGTAGCTGAAGGACAGGGCCCCAGTGTTCTTGTTCAGCAGGCACCCCTGGTATCCAGCCAGAGGCTCCCCAAATTAATGACGAGCCGGGGGCACAAGTGGGTGGTGTCTGTGGTCCCTGTGAGCTGCACAGCCAGTGACCCCCCCCCAACTCCTCGCCCAGGCTATGTCTGCAAGTGTCCGCCGCCGTTCTCAGGGAAGCGCTGTGAGCACAGAGGGACAGAGAACTGCACTTCCGCCCCGTGCCTGGAAGGCGGCACGTGCACCACTTCCGCGGAAGGAGTGTCCTGTATCTGCCCGCACCCTCACACGGGGGACAGGTGAGTACTGCTCAGGCGCCAGCCCCAGCACCCGCTCTGGAGAGGCTCCTGGGATTCGGGGCACTGAAGGCTGCAGCGACGCGGCCTGTGGGCTTTGTCCCTCTTTTCTGACCACTTGTATCAAAACACCTTGGGAGGTGCTTCCTCAGAAGGCATTCCCAGCCCAGTTCTGATCTGCTGGGCCGGATGCCTGGCTGGGAGCACTCACCCCTTACCAGCTCCTCACTTTCCCAAAATCTGACAGTCAGTGGCCTCGGGAAGATACCTCTGCTTGGTGCAGTTGCTGCCCAGTCTCGAGCACTACGTGCCGTGTGCTCTTACAACCCTAGAGCTGGTCCTGAAGCTCTCGGACCTCAGATCCTTTAAGACGTCATGGGAGACAGAGGAAAGTTTCCCAGGTCCCATCCACACCAACTAAATCAGTCTCGCAGAAAGGGCTGAATCTTACTTTCAACAAGGGATTTCCTTGCTTTGGCCTACATATGAGCCCTTCCACTATCTGGCCAACAGGCTGCTCATCAGAGTCCTTTAGCTCAGCGACTGTCACTTCCTTCCTGAGTCCTGGCCACAGGGAGTGATGTCTGTGAGATGGGGGTGGAACACGTGCTGGTCAGGGCAGCAGAACTCACACTGGGAGAGAGGAACTGGGGAAAGACAATACTGCGCCTACAAGTGGACGCTGAGTAGTCAAGTTTCAGATGCTAGGAGATTCGTGGGACCCAGACTGAGTGGGGAAAACTGTCCCCATCTCTCTCAAAACTACACAAAGGTGAACACGGTAGAGAGGCAGCCAGCCCTCACCTGCTTCTCCCCAAAGGTGACCGGTAGACAGCCCAGTGCAGCAGCATCAGAGCGGAAAGATGATCCTGCCCAGCTGCCTGGCTCAGTGCCTGGAAGGAGGTGGCGCCCTGTGTGGGGTGTAAAGATGAAAGAGTTCCTGGAAACTCAGCACAGACACTGGCCACCCAGGTCCCGCCCAGTGTCAGTCCTTTGCTGGCTGACACCTGAGTAGATGAGAGGCCTCAAGCCACACGGGGGTCTGGCTGCAGCAAAGGAGTTTCCTGGAATCCCCTGAGCACTGTGGCTGGGAGCCCATGCATTCCTGTCTCCAGGACCCCACGCCGGCCACGGCCCAGTGGAAGGGAGCTCCTCACGCGCTGTGCTTGGTGGAATTCCTGTGTGCTACCGCGTGGGGAGCCAAGGGTGACAGTCAGAAAAACTAGGCACGGGGGAAGCACAGCGAGTCGACTGTGATCGCGCTTGGGTCAGGACCAGCAGCACAAGCCCACACCGTTGCTGCCACTGTTGTCCCCAGGCTGTGCCCAGCACAGCAAATGCTACGGTGGCCTGAGCGATGGCACAGGGCCTGGCTCTGGTCCTGCCCCAGGAGCACAGCCTAAGAAGTGCTGCAGAGAAACTCTGCCGAAGCCAACTACCTTGTCCTCTTCCTGTCCGTCCTGCAGCCACCTCAGCCAAGGGGAACATTCCCACCCTGGCTGGGACCTGCTGCACCTGGTCCCTGGCAGGCTCTAAAGCAGAAGGGCTAGGACAGAGAAGCCCAGTCCCTCCCCGTCACAGGCAGGGCCGCTGCCCTGTGCGGGGCCCAGGACTGTTGGGTGCTCACACACTGCAGCAGACCAGACGAGGCCTGAAAGGCTCTGGCTCGGCCTCACCTCTCTCTCCCTTGAAGCACCAATATCTAAACAGAGCCCGCTCGCCCTCAACACTGTAGCAGGACAGACATCCCAATACAAATAAAAAGGAAGTCTAGGGAGAGTCAAGACCAGCAAGGTATGGGAAGATCTTCACCCCCTAGCCGCCCAAGTAGCTGGAGTCACCACTGTGCACAGCCTGTGGGGACAGTGGCTCCTCGATGCCAACATGGTACATACCCTGCTTACACCCAGTTCTCAGCCAGAGAAGCTAGAGTACAGTGTCCAGTAGAGAGTAAACTCAATCCTGGACAGCAAACTAATACCCCAGGACGGCTATCCATAGAGATAACAGAGATATTCACTTCACCATATGTGCAGATCTCAATGAAGGAAGTCCAGGGATGTAGCTCTATGGTTCCTGCGCCTGCCTCGCAAGTGCAAAGTCTTGAGTAAAAATCTAAATACAGGAACAGAAGAAATAAATCATTTGATACTTCCTGAAGTTTATAACTCTCTTGTTATTGAAGTGGGTGAAATCCCTCAAAATTTTACTCATTTAATTAAAGACTCATTAAAACCCAAGAGAATAAACAGTTAAATTAGTGGAACAGTGTAAGGTGTAAATAGGCAAAGAGACAGAGTTTGAAAAGAACCAATCAGTTGGGCCTGGGGCTTTAGCTCAAGTGGTACCACGCCTCCCTTGCAAGCATAATGGCCCAAGTTCAATTCCCGGTACCACACACAAATTTCAGCTGGAAACTTCAACAATGCACTAGGTGAAGTGGAGAAAGATGAAGACAGGCATTTCGCAATATCACTTTTGGACAGAAAAGATAAGGGTATAGACCAGGGATTAGCTCAAGTGAGACTGTACCTACACTGGAAGCCCAAGGGCCCGAGTTTGATCCCCAGTAAAGTGAAAGGCATAGAAAAGCTGTTCAATGAAATGATCCAGGAAATTCCCCTGCTCCTGAGAGGGACATGGCACGCGGGCATGAGGCATGTAGAAGATCCTGACCATAACGTGAGTCAAGCTGTCAGAAGTATAGGACAAGGAATTTAAAAATCTAACAGAAAAGTGCCAAGTCCCATTTTAAGTGCCAACATATTAAGCTAACAGATTTCTGTGTAGAAATCATATAAACCCTGGAATGACTTATTTCAAATCCCAAAGAAAATAACTGGTACAGGATCTCTCCTTCAGATGGAAGTAGAAATGGATCTTCTGAGGTCAATATAGGCAAAAGTAAAGGCAATTCATGACCACAACAGTCTTACAAAAGATACCTCAAAGGGTTCTACACTCAGATATGGAAATGAGGAATAGACAAGAATATTATACAGGAAACCATCAAACTATAAGAGGAAGAGTCAAGCAAAAAATAACCAGAAGAAAATAAAATGAGACACATCCCTGTATAATTAATAATTCTGAATGTAGGGGCCGGATATTTAGCTCAGTGGTTCCGGCACCTGCCTTGCAAATGCAAGGGCCTGGGTTCGATCCATAGTAACCACATACCACAAAGCAGGGCAAGGTGACTCACGCCCACCAGCAATTAGTACATACCACAGTGCCAGGCATGGTGGCTCACTCCTGTAATCCTAGCACTCAGGAGGCAGAGGCAGACTCACAGAGGACTGCTGTGAGTTTGAAGCTGAGCTCAGGGACAATCTGAACTGAGACCTTGTCTCAAAAAAAAAAAAAAAAAAAAGATAATAATTCTGAATGTAAATGGTTTTACTTCTTCATTTGAGAGACTGGATTAAAAACCCAACATGCTCCTCACAAGAAATGCAAGGATGGAGGGTAATATTCCAACCAAACACAACCCGGAGACAAGCAGGAATAGCTGTATTTACATCAGACAAAATAGTAGTTAAGGCAAAAATTGTATGGAGACTAAAAAGGTCCCTATATAATGATCAAGGGGTCAGTTCATCAAGAAGAGACAATGGGCCAGTGTGGTCATGCTCACCCATGACCCCAGCAC
>PVIR01028374.1:0-22039 GCA_004026965.1 Petromus typicus | reverse complement strand
AGCCTGAACCACAAAGCGAGACCCTGTCTCAAAAAACCTTAAAAAAAAAAAAAAAGTTCAATTTTGAAGGCCAGGAATTTAGCTCCGTGGTTCTAGCTTCTGCCTGGCAAGCACAAGGTCCCGAGTTATTTTTTGTTTTTTGTTTTTTTTTTTTAGGTTTTTTGAGACAGGGTCTTGCTTTGTGGTTCAGGCTGGCCCTGAGCTCAGCCTCAAACTCACATCACAGCAATCCTTCTGCCTCTGCCTCCTGAATGCTGGGATTATAGGCGTGAGCCACCACGCCCAGCACTGTAGTATGTGGTACTGGTTGCTGCTGGGGTGAGTCTCCACACCCAATATTGTTATGTGGTTACTGGGGATCGAACCCTGGCCCTTGCGTTTGCAGGACAGAACCACTGAGCTATATCCTTGGCCCACAAGATCCTGAGTTTGATCCCTGGTAACCACATACCACAATGCTGGGCATGGTGATTCATGCCTGTAATCCCAGCACTTGGGAGGCAAAGGCAGGAGGATTGCTGTGAGTTCGAGACTGGCCTGGGCTGCTTAGTGAGTTCAGGGCCAGCCTGAAGAACAAAAGTGAGACTCTGTCTCCAAAAAAAGTACAATTTTGAAATCTGGATTTCCTTGGCTAGCTTTAGATTTCTTCTATCTTTCCTCAGATGCACTTCATGAAACTAATTATCCCATTGCCCTGTGAGGAGAGTCACTGTCCCAAACTGTTACTCTGTGCTCAGCCCTTGGTGCTACAGAAGTCAGCCCTGGTAAGCAGCCTGGCACATTTCCTCCTGCGCCTTCCAATTAGAGTTGCTGTGGTTTCGGTTCACATTTCTCTGCCTATGTACTACTAGTATTTACTAACCATTCCTGTTTTATGTTCTGTAATCACACAAAAGCACAAATGCAAGGAGTTTTGATTTTTGATTACTTAATGGGCTTTGAGGTTTCTTTTTTTGTAGAGCAGAAGCATTTGGATATAGAAAACAAGGAAAAACAACATTAAACATGGAGCGTTCTTTAAGTGAAGTACTTGCTAAAACCAAAGCATAAGTATACATTTTTATTTTTATGTGTAAGTAACCACTTAAAACACGATCAGAACTTGCTTATTTAGCTTTGAGATTTAATCCACCAAACTAAATAAAAGTCACAGCATATAGTTAATATCTTTCTGGGAATGAGTATTTATTGTCTGCTACGAGAAGCCCTCTTTTTGTGTGTACGCTATAGGGGGAGGTGTGGAGGTCGAACACAGAGTCTTCCCACAGAGCTACATTCTCAGCCCTTTTGTTTTTATTTTTTAATTTGGATACAGGGTCTAACTAAGTCCCTACTTGCCCAGGATGGTCTTGAACTTGGAATCCTGTCTCAGCTCCTCAGAATACCGGGATTACAGGTATGTGCCACACTAAGAGCACAGATGCCCTGGAGTTGGTGGGGCCCTGGGCTCAGAGGAAGATACCCAAGGTCCCTGTCGTATTAATTTCAGAAGCAGAGCTCCCATTCCTGGTGTCTCTACTGATGCTTGAAATTTCCCTGATAATTTTCTTTAGAAGGTGTTATGTTGTAAAAAGAAGACATTTGTGTTAGTCTATGAAGTTCTAATACTTAAAACAGGGTGGACTACTTTTTTTGTTTTTTTAAGACAGGGTCTCGCTTTGTACTGCAGGCTGAGCTTGAACTTAGTATGTAGTCCTCAAACTCGAGGCAGTGCTCCTGCCTCTGCCTCCTGTATGCTGGGGTTACAGGTATGCGTCACCACGCCTGGCCAAGGACATTATTCTTTTATCTTCCCTCCCTCTCTTCTTCCTTCCTTTCCTCCTTCCTTCTCTCTTTCTCTCTTTCCTTTCTTCCATACTAGGGATTGAACTCAGGACCATGTGCTTGCAAAACAGGCCCCAGAACCACTAAGCTAAATCCCTGGCCCTATGCTTTTCTTTTTTTTGGTGTTCAAACAGCGTAACTGTCCCAAATAACCAAATACCCTTACAGAAATTTCAAAAATAGACATTTGGGAGAGTGCAATTAGTCATGTAAATTTTTGTTAATGATCATATTTAGTCTTGCAGTTTGCAAAATAAAATGAAAATAAAAATCATTCCAGAACAACAGGCCCTGAAAAAGGACATATTCTCCCAAAGAAGCTGATTTGTGAAAAAAGGCAAGACACCCTTCAATCCCTGCCCTTGCTGTGTAGGGAGCCAGCTAGCACAAGTGAAAGGCCCCTTCTCCAGCCTGTTGCTGCAAGGTAGGCAGGGCTGGAGATTAGTGTTTGGGGGCATTATTTGGTGGCACAGAGAGGCTGTAAACAAGCAGAGCTTTTCCCAATGAAAGACGTGGTCTCAGAGTCACAAGCGCGGTGGCCCTGGGGTTTCAGTGAGGAGCCATGGCAACGCTGCCATACAGGGGTGTTTTCATGCCACTTAAGCCAGACAATTCTTAAAGGCCCTTGAGGACTAAGCCTTATTCAGATTCTTGCTTTTAATTCTTTATTACCCTCTGCGGGAACAGAGCTTTGAGGATACTGGAGGACAGGCTGGGAGCGTCTGTTAGAACTCTATCAGCCTCTACATCTTCTTCAGTGAGATGCGGGAAGCTGCGATTCCCCGGGGGAAACGTGGGCCACAGTATCTCTTTTCCAATTTGAGTAAACCTTCATTTTTGTGTGCCACATGCCCTTTCAAATGAGATCTAGGTAAAAGGATTTAGATTGCTTTTCTTACCAGCAGAACAGTCTGCAGACTTGCAGGCATAAGAGGAGTGGGGCAAGAGAGTAAAGTTTGGGGTTCAAACACTCACCTCTCTCAGGGTGCTGCTGGTGCCCGCAACTGCAGGAAGGTGGAGGAGCTCCGGCTCCTCTGGCCTCTGAGCTCGAAATCCTTCCAGCTTAATTTTTCTCGCGGAGAACTGGTCTCAGCTGCTCTCCGATGAGGAAGAAGTCTTTTCTCTGTAAAAAAGCAAGGCCAATATTATTTTAATTTATTGCTCTGGAAAAGGAAATATGGTTTGCTGATGGTTAAATAAATCTGTTGTACATCACTTAGTCAGCAGGCGTCTGAGTGACACCATCTTTGGCCCCACTTCAAGAGAATGAACTACTCTGGAAGCTCATGACAGTCCCAACTACCTATTCTAATGACGCTATTTTTCTCATTAAACCGCACATAATTTTGAATATGATGTAAGTGTATGTGGATTTTTCCAAAACATCACATTTTAGGGAAGGAAAAGGACCCAAGCATAAAGCATATTTTTCAACCTCTTTAAGCTGGTTCAGCTGCTAGTTTTGCATCTTTCATTAGGAAATTGGTAGCCTAGGGACATGTTGCAGCTGTGAATGTATTCTGTTTGTGCTGCACTGTTTTCTAAAGGTTGGATTAACTTCTGACATTTAAAAGTTAAGAAATGTTAAATGACCACCTAGATTAGAAAGTCCTCATGATGAAATTAGTCACTAATTTCTAATTTGGGTGCACTGGGTTCGAGTGTCAGCAAAGAGATACTTGGAGGTAGCCTAGCAGGGCTGCTCCCAGTGCGGTCTGTCCGCTCCTGGCAGGGTTTTTCCAGCCAGACGCCTTCTCTGTCCCCTCCCTCATGGACACTATATATCTTCACCTAGCAACAGTTTGTGCTTTTCACCTTTCTGTTCCTTTCTGATTCTTTTCCTGTTGAATTTCCATTTGAGAAAGTTGGATAAGATGTCATTAGGCAATGATTTTTTTTTTTAACTACTTTAAGGACATTTTGGGTTTGTTAATTTAAAAGAGCGAATCTCCAGGGTTTCCCTCATAAACCCTGCATGCATTATAAAGCGTGATGAAACTCACAATGCCAACTTTGATGAGTGTCATTATGGAACAGTAACATGCCAAAGGAGGCATAATTGGCTGTGGTCTACCCAGGTGGAGGCAATAAGGGACACTTGTCTATAGGGAATTTAAAAGCAATAATGAAACTAACCACAGCCCTGCTGCTTTTTATCATTGCCACGTGCCAGCTATTGTAAACAAAATCAGTGATGAAATGCTCTTCCCCTCAAAAAATCTTCTAGATTCTAAACCAATTGCTATGATTGCTGTGAGTTTTAATTTTAGAAAGACAATGCAATTTCCATAAGAGTAAATTATTCTTATTTTAGTTTTGACAGCGCATGCTCGTTGAACATAACTGACAGGTATGAACACAGCTCCCAGGTAGAGCTGTGTGGACTTAGCCCTGCTTGCCTCGGAAGTTTGGTTAATAAGCAGCCCAAATCATTAGTACAGTTTGCGTCTTTCCCCTACGATGCCGTGTGTGCGTGCATTTCAGCAATCATTTTCCAGTCCACAGTGACAACACAGTCATTGTACAGATGAACGAACAACTCCCTGGTCTCAGCCTCTTTATCGCGTGCCATCACGAGGGAGTTTTAATTGTTTTTAAAATTTTAAATAGTGAAACCAAGTGAGGGCTGCAGGATGTGCTGTTTTTTTGTTTGGCAAACATAAGTTTTAGTTCAGAGATAACTTTTGTTTTACTGAATTTACTGAATTTACTGAAGATTTGTTTTTGAGATTGAAAATAATATTTTTGAACTGACATGTCTTAAAACTAAAAACTGACTCAAAAAGTAAAGGTGCAGTAGCAATGATATGATTGAACAGTTGCCTAGATTGTACCATTTACAGGCATATCAGGTTTTTAAAAATTCAGTTACTAGCTGGGATTGGTGACACAGTCTGTAATCCAACTGTCAGAGACTGAGGCAGAAGGATAGAAAGTTTGAGGCCAGCTGGCAGTTTAGCAAGGCTCTGCCTAAAATGTTTAGAAAGGGGTGGTGTAGTTTAGGGCCTCCTGTATTCAGCCTTTATTTAGTACAGTAAGAAAAGATCAATTATTAATTGGTGGGCAGTTATTTGCATAAAATATCATTGTAGTATTCTGTAACCAGTGTAGCATTATTCATTTTGTATTCTCCAGTTAGAGATCTGGGCATGTAGCTCTGTGTGGAGCTCTTTCCTAGCACAAACTAGACCCTGGGTTTATTCCCAATACTGCCCTCCCCCCCCAAAAAATGCCACTTGAGTGTAAAAATTGAAGAAATGTTTATTTTTCCTCTTTGTGTTCTGTAAATATATATTACCTGCTAATTTTACTTCCTGGTGTAATTATATATATATTTGAAGTTCAGGAAAATAAGCTCACCTTTTGTATTGTGTTTCCTTTCATGATATTACTGAAAATAATTTGATCCCATTGAGGAAGAGGTGTGTAAAAATTGCTCTGGCCTTGTTGTCAGCATGCATGCAGGTGGCGCAGTGCCATAGAGACAGATTGTCACGGTAACGTAGAGGAGGTAGCTTCTTCCTCTGCTGTATTATTTCCCGGAAAATAAACCAACAAAAGCCAGGGTGACAGAAGAAAAGACATAACACGAGGGAGTGTCACAAAAAAGAATTGAAAATTTATAGAGACACAGTCCACTGTTACAGTGCTTAGGCAAAGGGAGGCTGGCTGGTCTGGGCTTTGGTAAATTACAGGCAGGTGACGGGAGTGTTCGGTAGCAGAGGTTGCTAAGTACGTTTTGTTTTGCAGCCTTGGGTTCTGCTGCCTGTGGAAAAATACAGACAGCTGCATCTGGTGGTTAAGAGTTGGTCTGTCTTTGTGTGCAGGGGGATGGAGACTTGTATTCCCTTCACAAAGGAAAACTCAGTGCCTCAATTTTAGGCAGAAAGGGGAATGTCAGAGCCTTCTTCTTGTGTTTGCCATTTCTTAATTGCCTTCAACTCAAAATAATATTGTTCTTTATACTGTGTAGCATATTATGCAATGGGATCCTCTTTTCCTTTCTTCTGTCTTTTTTGCCTTTTTTCCTAAGGCTGGGGGAGTGATTCAGTGATAGAGCACTTCCCTGCCTGTGTGGTGGACCCTAGATTCAATCCCTAGTGGCAAACAAACAACTTTTCTTTTTTTAAAAATAGCAGAGTGCTTGCCTACCATGCGGGAGCCTTCATGCGGGTGGCTTTGGGTTCAGTACCACTGCCCACCCTCCCAAAAGTGGTAAAAAAAAAACAGATTTCATTGCTGTGCTGTGAGTTTGAGGCTGAGCTCAGGGCCAGCCTGCACTACAAAGCAAGACCCTGTCTCAAAAAAAAAAAAAAAAAAAAAAAAAAATACAGAAGATTTACCATTTTAAGCCATTTGAAAATATATAGTTTTTCATTTTAATATTCACATTTTTACAAATCAGATCTCAGAGACATTTTACCTTGCACATTTGATATTTGTATGTGTATTAAGTAACAGTTGCCCTGACTTGTTAAAAGCTTTCAAGTGGTGCATCAGACAATAGAAGCACTGAAGGCCCAAGGCCAGCAGCCAGGCTCCAGAAGGACAGCACGGTGGACGAGGGCGCCACACTCACAGTGGCAGTGTACTAGAAACGGTAGAGAGCACACTGGGTCCCCGTGGGGCTGCCTCTTCACCTACAATGGCAGAGGGTGGAGTAGAATTCATGTGGGCCAGGTCACTATGTTTACCTCAGGCTTAAATGACGTGTGGTGTCTTTGCACCAAAGCTGTGCATGGGATGACATGGTAGCTGCTACCTCAGACTTTCTTTCTTTGCCAGGAAGCTCATGCTGACGCACCTTCCAGCCATAGACTGAAAGTAGCTTTGAAAGTAATAATCTTGGGCCGGGGAGTTAGCTCAGTGGTTCCGGCGCCTGTCTTTCAAGCGCAAGGGCCCGGGTTTGATCCCTCGGTTAACCACATACCATACTGGGTGTGGAGACTCACGCCCAGCAGCAACCAGTACCACACACCACAGTGCCGGGCGTGGTGGCTCATGCCTGTAATCCCAGCACTCGGAAGACAGAGGCAGGAGGATTGTTGGAGGCTGAGCTCAGGGCCAGCCTGAACTACAAAGCGAGACCCTGTCTCAAAAAACCTAAAAAAAGAAAAAAAAAAAAAAAAAAGTAATGATCTTATTGTCAACGTAATTACCACTGTGGTTCAGGGGTAGTGTTTGATCTACACAAGCAAGGTCCTGGGTTCAAGCCATTCTCTCACACTACACATATATTCACACACACAATAACTTTTTCACCTAAGAAACTTGCATGTGTATGTTAGAATAATTACTTTTAATTTTTACTAATTTGGTGTACATAATGTTTTTGTTCCTTGTGTGGAGTCGGTACATATATGTTACATGTACATTTTAATTCTTTTTGCTTCCCCTTCCTTCCCTCTCCTTCCTATGTACAAAAGTTTTCTTGTTTTCCATTACCTGGCTTTTATATTTTGCTCTTTAAATTATTTATACTTTGAGTTTCTCATGCTAGAGAAGGTGTGTGATATTTAAGCTCGTTTGTGTCTGATTTATCTCACTTAACATTATGTGCTCAAGGTGCATCTATTTTCCTACAAATGACTCACATTTATCCTTCATGTGGCTGAGTAGTGCTCTATTGTGTATAATGTCACACTTTCTTTATCCATTCATCTGTTGATGGACATGTAGGCTGCTTCCAGGATTCACCTATTGTGAGTTATGCTGTTAGAAGCATGAGTAGATGATTCAGAAAGAACTGGAGAGCATAAAGTGATTATTAAAATCATCCTTAACTCTACCATTTAGGGAAACCAGTCTTGATATTTTGGTATACATTTTATATTTTAAAAGTATCTATATGAGATTAGATTGTTCATGGAGTCTTGCAACCTACCTGTTTTATTTACATGATGAGTATTTTTCCATGTCATTACATATTATTCAAAAGTGTGCTTTTAATGACTGCATAAATACTACCCTCTATCAATGTTTTTTCAAGGCATTTTAAAAAGTGGCAACTTTATTGCCACCCTAGAATACAGAAGTTTCTTTGCTTTCAAAATAACTTTCTGAGTAATTTCTATTTCATCTTATGCAGAAATAAAGTATTATCAAGTTGGCTCCTAAAAGATAAGCACATTGTATATTAAACTGGAATACAAAATCCTGGCAAATGCTGCAATTTAGGCAAAATAGAATCAGAATCTGGTATTACCTGTCAACAAACAGTTCAGAATGCCTTTCCGTAAAATTAAATAATGGCATGATGTGTTACCCACTGCACTTGTAGCACTATAATTACGATAATGAGATATATTGAATATAATAAGATACCATATTTTAAAAATGTCATGCCAGATGTGATACTTGGCATTGCCCTGCTCCTGAGCTACTTAGTACTTTCCACTTAAGTTTTATGAGACCTAGGGAGCAAAGGGAGGGGAAATTTTTGTTGAATTACAAAGCATATGGAAATAAAAAAATAAAAGCTCCTTTTGTAACCTGTAGAGATAGTTTGCACCAGATCTGCAAGTTTATCGCTTTAGCTGGCTTTCACAGGCTGAAAATGGTGAACAGAAATTTACAGTACTTTATAGCATAATAAAAAAAGCATGCTTGATATTTTCTTTTCTTTTCTATCATCCTACCTATAAGAAGTAGAATAATAATCATTAGGGAAATGCAAATCCAAGACATAGTGCACTGTCACCTGGCTTTATTAAGAACAGGAATCACATCATGTACAGGTACTAATTCTCAGTAATGAATGTGATCATAATGTATACTTAAAATGTACCAGTGAATCCAATTTAAAAAAAGAATGGGCATCTTCAGTGGGCATGATGACACATGCCACATGCCACTAATCCCAGCTTCTTAAGACATTCAAGTGGGAAGAGGACTTGGTCCAGCCTAGTATCATAGGGAGACCCTGTCTCAATACAATAATAACAAAAGAATGACTATTGTCAAAAGATAACAGATAGCAGGGATTGATGAGGGTATGGAGAAAAGAGAACCATTATACACTTTTGATAGAAATATAAATTAGTACAACCAGTGAAGAAATGGAAACAGTGTCCATTGGCTGATGGATGGATAAAGAAAATGTGTGTATATGTGGAGGAATACTATTCAGCCATAATTCCTGTTAAACTAACATGGAGATCAGAGAGCATCATGTTTCTTTTTTCTTTTTCTTTTTTTTTGTTTTTTTGAGACAGGGTCTCACTTTTGTAGTTTATGCTGGCCCTGAGCTCAACGTTGAACTCACAGCAATCCTCCTGCCTTTGCTTCCTGAGTGCTGTGATTAAGGCAAGAGCCACCATGCCTGGCACTGTGGAATGTGATGCTAATTGCTGGTGGGCGTGAGTCTGCCCTCCCAGTATTGTTATATGTGGTTACTAGGAATTGAACCCAGGCTCTTGCACTTGCAAGGCAGGCACTAGAACCACTGAGCTAAATCCTCTGCTCCCAGAGAGCATCATGTTAAGTGAAATACATCAAGCACAGAAAGAGAAGAACCATGTGATTTCATTCATATATAAACTATAAAAATGTTGATCATATGGAAATTGAGAATAGAATGTTGGTTGTCAGAGGCTGGGGAAAATAAGAGAGGTTAGGAGAGATGGTACTAAATTGTGGTTGTACGGGAGTAAGAAATGTAGTGTGCTGTTGCCAGTTAAGGTGACTATAGATGCTAATATAATATGTATCTGAAAGAACCAGAAGGATTTTTTATGTGTTTTTTTTTTTTTTTAAGGTTTTTTTTGAGACAGGGTCTCAGTAGTTCAGGCTGGCCCTGAGCTCAGCCTCCAACTCACATCATAGCAATCCTCCTGCCTCTGCCTCCTGAGTGCTGGGATTACAGGCGTGAGCCACCACGTCTGGCACTGTGGTATGTGGTAGTGGTTGCTGCTGGGCATGAGTCTCCACGCCCAGTATGGTATGTGATTACCGGGGAATTGAACCCGGGTCCTTGGGCTTGCAAGATAGGCGCCGGAACCACTGAGCTAACTCCCCGGCCCGGATTTTTTATGTTTTTAACATAAAGAAATGATGTGTTTCAGGAGCTAGATAATGTTCAACTTGTTTTTCCTGTTATGCACTGCATACATGTAAATATATACAATTTTTATGTTCTTAATATCAGTTGAAAGTGGGCTTCCTGGGGCATGCCTGTCATCCCAACATTTGGGAGGCTGAGGCAGGCAGATTGCTAGAAATTTGAGGCCAGTCTGGACTACAGTGGGAGAACTGTCTCAAAAAAAGCAAAAATAAAGTAAAATAACATAAAATAAAATAAACGGAAATGGAAATGGCCCTGAAGGAGCTGCTTGCTGGGAGAGAAGCAGCCAGTCTGATTGTCACCTCTCTCAGAGATCACAGGCACCATCCAAAGACTGCTGACCACACATTTTCCAGGTTTTTCCTCTTCAGGACAAAGATTCTCAACTTTCCAGTTGGTGACAGTGGCACACTGTGTTTTGCTTCTGAGAGGACGCCTCACATACACTGTGAACCATTGGGTTTCAGAAGGATCTAGGTTCCAATCCCACTTGCTCCTGTGCCTAGAGGCTGAGTGATGTTTAAGAATGGTTCTGAATGGCTGGAGATTTAGCTCAGTGGTTCTGGCGCCTGTCCTGCAAACGCAAGGGCCTGGGTTTGATCCCTGATAACCACATACCATACTGGGCGTGGAGACTCACGCCTGTAATCCCAGCACTCGGGAGGCAGAGGCAGGAAGATTGCTGTGATGTGCTGTGAAAACGAGACCCTGTCTCAAAGAAAAAAATAAAAGAATGGTTCTGAAATTCTCCACCCGCTGTGTGGTTTCCTTTGATCTAGGGAATGGGACCCTCACCTACATCATAGTGTTGTAGTGTGCTTTTGATGAGACAGTGTATGTAAAGCATGTACAGAGTGAGATTGAGTAACCATTTGTGCTATTATTATTTTTTAAGTAAGATAATTTACTTTTCCCCTTTGTTGAGTTTATTGGTACATTGTACGTATACATTCTGATCATATTCACCGTGGAGAATTTGTACCTGTACATGATGTATCTTGACTCTCATTTTTCCCATCTCCTGCCTTCCCTACTATGCCCCAGCTCCTTATATACATAAGTTTTGTTTCCATTTTTTGTTTTTAATGATCAATCTTTTTCTTTCCCTTCATGATATTATTATTATTTGCCAGATATTTTTGGCAAGTATATTATATTCTATTTTTTGATAAAGTGCTATTCACTTTCAGGCAGAGACCACAGTTCCCTCTTCAAAAAGTCATTCCTGGGCCAGGGATTTAGCTCACTGGTTCTGGCACCTGCCTTGCAAGCACTAGGGCCCAGATTCAATCCTCAGTAACCACAGTTGTGGTGACTCATGCCCACCAGCAGTTAGTACCATATACTACAGAGCCGGGTATGGTGGCTCACGCCTATAATCCCAGCACTTGGGAGGCAGAGGCAGGAGGACTGCTGTGAGTTTGAGGCTGAGCTCATGGTCAGCCTGAACTACAAAGCAAGACCCTGCCTTAAAAAAAAAAAATTCCCTAAAATAAAAAAGTTATTCCCTCTGAGTATGGGGGTGCACTCCTGTTATTTCCAGCACTTGAGTGGCTGAGGCAAGAGGATCATTGTGAGTTTGAGGGCAGCGTGGGCTACGTCATGAATTCAAGGCTTTATAGTGAGACTCTGTTAGCAAATAAAATAAGCTGCTCCCACCTTTTTGCTTATCCTCAGAACTACAATTTTATTTGTAACAGCAGTGTGCCTTTAGACAAAGCATTACATCTTCTGCTTTCCACTTGCACTGAGAATGGCTACTAAGGAATAAATAGGAAATACTGACTAGGGCAATAATGGCAAACCTTTTAGAGCTTTTAATCACAAATAGCCTTGTCTGGCGTGGTGGCTCATGCCTGTAATCCCAGCACTTGGGAGGCAGAGGCAGGAGGATTGCTGTGAGTTTGAGTTTGGCTTGGACTACATAGTGAGCTCAGGTTCAGCCTGAAGTACAAAGCAAGACCCTGTCTCAAAAAAACTAAAAAAAAAGGAAAAACAGCCTGGGTGCCATAGGTTCACCAACCCTGGAGTAGGATGTGGAGAAAAGTTGGCTCAGCTATGAAGTGTGTCATGGAAGGTCAAGTGACTGTAGGTCTGTAGAGTCAACAGTTCTTTTGGATTTATAAGGGAAGGGTGTGTGTGTGTGTATGTGACAAGAGACATATAACAGCGTTATTAACGTCTGGAGTTGGAGCCAGGGATTTAGCTCAAGTGGTACTGTGCTTATCTTGAAAGCACAAGGGCCTGAGTTTGATCTCTGGTAGTGAAAAAAATAAATAAAGTCTAGAGTCCTAGAGATCTTACCTTTGCAATTCTTTCTTTTTTTTTCCATATTGGGGATCAAACGTGGCACCTTCTGCTTGAGAGGCAGGGGCCAGAACCACTGAGCTGAATGCCTGGCTCAACCTTTGAAATTCTTGAGACACTGAAGTATGATTGTGGCAACTTTCTTCCTCCAAAATGCTTTTTCCTGTGCTGTATAAGCGCTTGTTCTCGTGTCACTCCTCCTTTGAATTTATTATTCTGTGTTGTCAGACTGAGGTCTAACTCACATATTAAATTCATCATGGAAGATATTAGAATAATGTTTCACAATAGGCAGATGGTGTAGCTCAGTGGCATCGTGCCTGCCTTGAAAGCACAAGGTCCTGAGTTTGGTCCCTGATGCTGGAAAAAAGAAAAAAAAAAGTGTTTCATTGAGTAAGGTAACCTTGGTACATTTGTTTTTGAAATGAACATATGAAAGACTTCACTGCAAACTTGACCATATGGAGTTGTTAGGGTGAGATGGAAAGAAACCACATGCTGGGTGTGATAGTACATGCCTGTCATTCCAGCACCTTGGGAGGCTGGGGCAGGAGAATAGAAAGCTTGAGCCCAGCCTGGGCAACTTACAGATTTAGTGAGACCATGTCTCAGAATACAAAATGAATAAAAGGACTGCAGATATATCTTCATGTGAATTCCCTGGGTTTAATCCATAGTACTGAAAAAAAAAAATCAATAGTGACTGCCCCCCCCCCCAAGAAACCACTGATAGAGTCCTCAGCATGGCAGTTTCTTGGTTCACAGCTGCCACCACAGAAGGAAGCAAGGTAAAGAAATCTGGTTTGTTCTTGGAGAGCAATGGTAATCATTTTTTTTTTCTTTTGGAGACAGGATCTTGCTTTGTAGTAGTTCAGGTTAGCCCTGAGCTCAGCCTCAAACTCACAGCAATCCTCCAGCCTCTGTCTCTCTGCCTGCCGAGTGCTGGGATTACAGGCATGAGCCACCATGCCCAGCATTGCTGTATGTGGTTACCAGGGATTGAACCTCAGCTCTTGTACTTGCAAGGCAGATGCTGAAACCACAGAACTAAATCCACAGCCCAGTGGTAATCATTTTTGATTTTTAAATTTTTTTTTTTTTGGCGCTGGGGATTGAACTCAGGACCTCGTACTTGTGAAACAGGTGTGGCACCACTAAGCTAAGTTCTTGACCCTGCAGTGGGAATTATTTTTATAGTTGAAGCCCATGGACTTCCTGAGCCAGAAGCACAAAAATTTTATCATTGTACTTGAAGAGTGTCCTTTGGAACACTTCGTAATTGCTCGATGTTGTATTTCTGGAATTGGGAGAAGTCCCATGTTCGGAGCCCTGTGTCCTGGCTTAGGTAGGATGTACCTGGCCACTGTGTCTGTGCTGAGAGCACTGAAAACCACCCCCCCCCCCCGCAAGTGGAACTTAACAACGAACAGCAGCAGCGCCCTCTGTCTGTTTGAAGTGAAGACATCTTTAAAAGCCCTTCTCTTGTGTTCAGCCCCCAACCTGTCAGTATGACTAAGGAATAACTTTGGAACTTTCAGGTGGCATTTGAGGCAGGTTGGATCCCAAGGCCACTCTTTATTTGCCACGGAGCAGGCTTTACCCTGTCCATTCTGTTCCTTTTTTTCTAAGGTTTTTTGAGACAGGGTCTCGCTTTGTGGTTCAGGCTGGCCCCGAGCTCAGCCTCCAACTCATATCACAGCAATCCTCCTGCCTCTGCCTCCCAAGTGCTGGGATTACAGGCATGAGCCACCACGCCCGGCACTGTGGTATGTGGTGCTGGTTGCTGCTGGGCGTGAATCTCCACGCCCATTATTATTATGTGGTTACCGGGGATCGAACCCGGGTCCTTGCACTTGCAAGACAGGTGCCGGAACCACTGAGCTATATCCCCGGCCCATGCCCATTCTGTTCTAATAGCATACTACTTGTAGTTAAACGGTGAAGGAACAATAAATAGAAGAGCTGGGCCAGGGATTTAGCTCAGTGGTTCTAGGGCCTGTCTTGTAAGCACAAGGGCCTGGGTTTGATCCCGCCCCCACCCCGTAACCACATACAATAATGCTGGGCGTGGAGACTCATGCCCAGTAGCAATCAGATCCACATACCACAGTGCTAGACGTGGTGGCTCACATCTGTAATCCTAGCACTTGGGAGGCAGAGGCAGGAAGATTGCTGTGATGTGAGTTTGAGGCTGAGCTCAGGGCCAGCCTGAACTACAAAGTGAGACCCTGTCTCAAAAAATAAATAAATAAATAAAAAAGAAGAGCTAGCTTCTAGACAGTGTACAGTAATCTCATCTTTAGTTTGTTCTCTATAGAATTGGCTTCTCTGAACAGTCTGACAGTGTCCTGAGCACACAGGTGTCACATAAGTGCTCATCTATAGCCACAGTGTCCTATGTGATGTGTAAAATACGCAGTAGATAAGATTGCTGTTTTGGGAGGCAGAGATTTAGCTCAGTGGTTCCTGCAGAAGGTCCTGAGTTCGATCCCCAGTATCACATACCATGGTGCTGGATGTGGTGGCTCACACGCATAATCCCAGCAGAGGCAGGAGGGTTGCTGTGAGTTCAAGGCTGGCCTGGGCTATGTAGTTATGTAGTGAGTATGGGGCCAGCCTGAACTACAAAGTAAGACCCTGACTCAAAAAAAAAAATAGATTACTGCTTTTCTAGGATGCTGCTCTGCGTGTTCAAACTATGATCTAATGAAATGAAAGGAAACTTTTTTTATGATAGCCATTCATAGTTGTGTATTCATATATAGTTGCAGGGTAACTGTATTCTAAAGTGGTAGATCTTTTTTTTTTTTTTTTTTGAGACAGTTCTCGCTTTGTAGTTCAGGCTGGCCCTGAGCTCAGTCTCAAACTCACATCATAGCAATCCTCCTGCCTCTGCCTCCCGAGTGCTGGGATTACAGGCATGAGCCACCGTATGGGCACTGTGGTATGTGGTACTGATTGCTGCTGGGTGTGAGTCTCCACACTCAGTATTGTATGTGGTTACCGGGGGATTGAATCCGGGCCCTTGCGCTTGCAAGACAGGCGCCAGAACCACTCAGCTAAATTCTTGGCCTTAAAGTAGTAGATCTTTATTTGACAGTAAAATAACAAGGTAATTCAACTCTGTTCAATATAGAAATGATAAACCTAAATCAGAGAGATTATGGTACGTCTACACAGTATAGTTTTTTGCAGATGACAAGGAAATAAAGAACATCTCTGGGTGCCCAGGTATAGAAATAGCTGAGATATATTTTAGCGAGGGAAGATGGACTCAGAGAACCATGTTCTACTGTGCTACTTTTTCAGTAAAACAATTATGTATGGTTTACTTATAAGTAAAATGAATTAAAATGGTTGTTTATAGGTGGGATAAAGGGCAGGAAAGATAGACAAGAGCTAGATTTTTCTAAATGCACCTTGAATAATTATTTTTGTATTTCCAGCAGTGTTTGCTTTGCATAATTAAGCTAATAAAATAGAATCAGGTGAAGAGAGCAACTCTAAAATTGAAAATGAATTACTAATGAATGTAACTGTCAGATTGGTAGCACATACGTACAGAGGAAAAAAATTACTTCAAGTGATTTTGAAATACAGTATTTTGCTTACAAAATGGAACAAAAAGAATGGCAAAAAAATTTAAAATTGCAACTGGCAGTTACTGTTAGAAATTTTAGCACTGTTATTTTGAAGCTATTACAGACCTATTGAAAAAGCAAAGTGAAATGAAAGCTCATGTTAATATTCAGAATTCTGAATGATGTATGAACAAAGAAATCATCTATAAAAATCAAGAAAGCTAACCTGACACATGGTAATCTAACATTTGAGTTGGAAAATGTATGAATAAACTCAAAATTATTTTTCCTCTTAAAAATGTACATTTTTGCTCTGTTCTCCAAGACATCTAAAGGCAACAAAATGTCAGTAGCAAAAAACACCAATAATGCCCAGGTTGTAGACTCTAAATAGCCATTTTCTTCAAGAAGCTGCTGAAGTTTCTTGGAAAAATGACAGGAAATGTACAAAATGAGGTTGGTATCCTTCTGCTGAAAAACAGAGATTGTACATGTTAAGTCCAAAGGATAAAACATTTTTCAGGTGAGAAATCCAGATAAATAATGACTGCAACTATCACATATCCTAATAATCTCTAATTCAATGAGTACTGATAAATATCAATGATATTTTAAGAAACACTTTTGATCACCATTTAGAGGTTAGACATGTGACTTATTTACTATTATTTGTTTTTTGGTTGTTTCTTTGTTGTTTGTTTTTGGTACCCAGAATCAAACTCAAGGGCTCACAGTCATCTGGTAGACGCTGTGCTGCTGAGCTACGTTCCCATCCTTCATTTATACTCACTACCCTGGAAATTAGGAAAGAATGAGGGATTTTTCCTGAATTTATACTATATTATAGAATAGCTGTATAATGTTATAGGAAAGTGAAACATGCTGTATTGTAGGATGTGACTTTAGGAAGTTTTTTTTTGAAAAAAGCGTCTACTTTTTTTTTAAATCATCTTTGAAAAAAGATAAAATTTTTAAAAACGCCATTTTACAATTCTTAAGGACAAGATAGATGCAGGAAACAGTTTTCAGTGAATGCTGAAATAACCAGTTTAAAGGTTGATGAGGAAGGTTTCCAATTGAGGAATTAAGTTATTTCCTGGACCCACTGATCAATCTTGGCATCATCGAGTGGGTGGCCAGACACAGTCATTCTCCGTCATTCTCTGCCTCTGGATGTGATGCAACAGGACGCGCACAGAATCACCTGCAAAATGTTTTTGCTTAAACCAAGTCGAACCAAATCTAATCAGATCTCTAAATCTAACTACCTTGGTACAGGAGACAATGAGTTGCTAAATGGCAACCAGCCATCTCCAGAATGGGGAACATTCTAAAGGATAAATGATTCTCCAGCCCTCTGCAGGAGGAGGAGGAGAGGGGAGGAGAGGAGAAAGTGTTAGGAGATGAAAGAGATTTAAAGGACATTAGGGAACATTTTAACCAGATAAAATGCTTGGACCTTGTTTGAATCCTGATTGACTTAGAGACAATCAGGGGAATTTTAAGAAAGTGTTTCTTTATTTTTTTCTCCCCTAATGCTGTGATTCAGTGCTTTGAGCCTTATGAATGCCAGTCAGGCCAGTGTGCAGACACTGAGCTATCCCTCAGCCTCGAGCAAAATTTTAATACGTACTGGATATTGAATAAAGGATTTCTAATTAACTTTGTTAGATGTGATAATAGAAAGATATTTTCTTTTTTAATCTTGTAAGTTTACAGTGCATACTGAAGTATTTTAATAGGTTCAGTCATTTGGTGCCTACTTTTGAAAAACATGCTAGTATCCTAATGCTAAAGAAAATACTTAGGCTAGGACTTTTGGACTAATATCCTACAGAGATGACCGGGAGGTAGAAAGGGAGAGAATTCCTTGGTTGAAACAGAAAGAGTAACAGAATAAAACAGTAATAGTGATAGTAATGGTAACTAGAGGGCTTAGAGAAAGCTTGATTTCTTTTCTTCTTTCTTCTTAATGGATAGAGACCTTACAAGGGAGGGAAGGAAGATGGTCCTTTTATTTGAATTTTGATAATTCAGTGGATCACATATTCTCTTGCCTGTTCCGGTGAGATGTGGAATATTGCAGAGTGTCTGCTTCTTCCCCGAGGTCCTGGGATCAGTTAGCTCCTAAGAGAGCCTGCAGTCGGAGCAGAGCCCGCGATGGCTGGGGGAGGCAGGGGGAGGGGCGGTGCAGAGATGGATGTGTAGGGAGAGTGACAGGAAACTCGTGCTGCTTTAAACAGTTGTGCTCTGAGGTTTGTTCCTGCAGCATTACCTTGCCCATCTGATTTAAGGGTGTATTTTAATACAGGGAAGTATCTTAATATAATACAATAGGAAAGGCATCTCATAGATCCTAATAGTAGCTGTAATTAACAAGACATCAGTGACGGATGACACCTTCCTAGGGCCTTGCTGATTAACGCCATGCTATCGTGAATACTCACGTGCCTGTGTTCCACACTGCTGTGTGTGTGTGTCTGTGTGTGTGTGTGTGTCTCGAGAACAGGCTCGCGTGCAGGGAGCTGTTGGCTTCTGTGCGGAGTATAGGAGTGGCATATGTGCTCCCTGAGTGCTTGTATCGACTCTCTCTCCAGGCCTTTGTTCTGTGTTTTCAGAGGGTTTTTTTTTTACTTATCTCTCCACGGGAATGAAGTTAAAACAGAATTCCTTTGGCAGTGTGGCGACAGCTGTCTCTTTCCTCCCGGTCTGAGTGGGTTTTCCTGCAGTGAGCAGCGTGTGGACAGGCCCGCACACCAGAGTACAAAGGGCTGGGGCCGAGGCAGTCGCAGAGTGAGCCCTTTCCAACCCTCGGAGGAATCTGAGGGGGCTTGGGATGTGCTCAGGAACACTGGGAAAGGAAGCGTTTGGGAACTTCCCCACCGTCTGCGGCGCTGAGAAGCCGCCTGAGTGAGCGGATATCCAGAGCTCCTTCCCCATCTTCAGGCTGGACCGGGAACTTTCTGCCGGCTTTGCTCCGGCAGTGGCGCTCACTCTGCTGGTAGTGACCCCCTGTTTCCCAGAGAAGCCCCACCGAGCAGGAATGTGATTCTTTTGCCTGTGGCCTGAAATCCCTGCTGAACCGTTCCAGGTGTTTTGCAAAGACAAGAAAAGCCGTCTGGCTGGCTCGCGGCAGGGTCATCTCTGAGTGCCCACAGCAACACCAGCTCCGTGGCACACACATTTCAGCAAGGCCTTAGCTACAACCCTGCAGGCCACCCTGTCTGCCTGGAGCCTGCTGATCCTGGTCTGTCCCAGGATGCAGCCGTGCCCAGGAGGCGACTGTGCCAGGCAGCCTCGGTCACAAGTATTAGGGCTTTCATGGAAAAGAGATACTTTTACGGGAAGAAAGAGCTGAAGCACATAGGTGCTGAGTGCTGGGGGTGGTGTGGGTTCTGTAAGTCACCCTACTAATCCTAGAGCCACCAGATGCGGCCTGAGGGGGTCCCAAAGTGGAGATGAGGACCACAAGGTGGGTTGTGGGGATTGTGGGTTCATTTTCATGATGTGTCAGGAGAGGTGTGAAATTATACTTGGGAGAAGAAAAAACAGACCCAGGAAGAATAGAGTGTGGACCCTCAAGAGAAAGGTTCTTTATGGTCCGGGATTGGGGTTTTGTGGGATTGTGCAGAGTGTGGTGGCACACACCTGTAATCCCAGCAGTCAGAGGTTGAGGCAGGAGGGTCACAATAAGTTTGAGGCCCACCAGGGCTCTGCGTAGTAAGTTACAGGTCAGCCTGAATTACAGAGTGAGACCTTTTCTCTAAAGACTAACACAGAAACAAAAGCTGAAAAAGAGATGAGTGATCCTGGTTGTGTATTCTGTTGTCTGTCAGGCTACTCATTTAGCAGCATGGCTGAAGCATGAACCATTTGTATGTGCTTAGAGATGTGATTTTCCTTTTCTCCTTTCCATCTGTTTTTATTTCTTGTATATTCCCTGACTGGGAGAAGGATGAGTGAGAAGCCACAGCGCACATCAAGTAGAAATGGAAAAGTCAGTTCACTGTCTCTATAAAGGAGAAAAGGACTAGAAGAAGCCTCACTTCCGGGCAGCCCTGAGAGCCCTGACCTTCGGGGTCACCTCTGGTTCCTGCTCCATTGAGCAGCCCCCTCCCCTCGGCCCTTGGCCTTCTGTAGTGACCTGGATGTGGGACTCATTCAGAGGTGTGTCACAGGAGGGGCTTCTCACGGCAGCTCTGAATGGAGGTTTAGAAACTGTCGTCACCAGTGTTGCTCGTAAGCCTTCTGACCCCTCTGAGGTCACCTGCTATTTGGGTGTCACAGGCTCACCAAGCTGTACCTCAGCACTCTCTGCAGCGTGACTGGAGGGCTGCTTCAGACACTGAGTGGGGACAGGAGGCTTCCTTCTCCATTCACACCCCCCCCCCCCCGCGGATGAGGGTCACAAACAGGGATACATACTCTAGCCCCCAGGCTCCCAAAGGACCTTTCTTTTTTGTTTGTAACTTTTAAAAAATTGGTATATACACAACTCATAATGATTACATTCATCTCGGGGACCTGTTAAATGTGCAGCTTGCATCTTAATTGATTTCTCCAAGTCCATCCCCAAGTCCTCCTATCCATTGGTCTTCACAAAAGCTGCCTCCCTCTGCTCTGCTCCATCCCCAGCCCTCGAGGGCCCATGGCCCCCCCAGCTAAGGGCGCTTGCTCCCAGCCGCTATCCCCTCCGTGACTCATCTTCCTGCTTCTCTCTTCTCCTCTACCCACCCTCTTGCCTCTGTTTCCTGGCAACGCATCACAAACTGCCTACCCTAGGCCCTTTCTAGGGGCTGCTTTTTGAACAAACCTAAACCCCGAGACATTGCGTTTCTCTTCTGTGTTTTTCCTCGGGTACTAACAATTGAAATTACTCACCCTCTCTTCCTTCCTCAGGCCTTTCATCTTCCAGTGGAAGTCTCCTTAATATCTTTGTAGAAACCAGCAGACAGACCCTTTACGCAGTGTAGCCAACACAAAAGAGCTATGTCTTTTTTTTTTTTTTGGTGCAGTACTAGGGATTGAACCTGGGTCTTTTGCACTGAACTACATCCCCAACACCCCCTCCCGTATTTTCTTCTTTAAATTTTGAGACAGAATCTCACTAAGTCACTCCACGGTGAGACTCTGATTTGCGATCCTTTTGCTTCAGCTGGCCAGATTGCTGAGATGCCAGACCTACACCACCCTGTTCAGGGGACCTGCGCCTTGGAGACCTCAGTCTTCCATTCCTCACTCCTCCTACTATGTCTGTTTGCAAAGGGAAGCAAGGAAGGAATCCTTCGCCTCTTGATGCACGTTGCCACATGCTATAACCCCTTTGAAAGCAGACATGATTGCAAAAGTGCCGGGTGTGCTGGCACATGTCTGATCCCAGCACTTAGGGAGGCTGAGGCAGGAGGATGGTGAGTTCAAAAGCAACCTGGGTAATTTACCAGTTTAGTAAAACCTGGTCTTGAAAATAAAAGAGGGTGGGGGTGTAGCTCAGTGCACACCCAGGGGCCCTGGGTTTAATCCTCAGCATCCGGCTGGGGTGGGAGATACATTGCAGGCAGCTACCAGAGATAAACAGCACCATTTACAAGGAATTTGAGGGAGGATTAGATTTCCCACAGCATGCATGGGAATGGAATCCAGGCTTTCCTTTGAGGTGATATCTGTTCTGATGATTTTCTCCTGCAAGCTTGTGGAGCTGGGAGAATATGCCTGATGTTCAGATGGCTATGATTATTTCCCACAGTACTCTAGGTTTCTCAATTCTACTGAGTGAAGGCATAGATAAACCAGACTCAGAGGCATATTTTTCTGTGAAGTAAAAGCTTGCTGGCAGACAGTGGATGAGTCTGGGAAGTTCTTTCATGTCTGATCTTGGGCAAAACCTTATGAAGGACAGTGACACAGAAATGGTTTGATTCCCTACAGACACACAGTGGGGATTGAATCCAGGGCCTTTTCGGAACCTACTGAGCCTCCTCTGTGGGATCTCACCCCATCCCTTTGCTTTCGAGACAGCCTCACTCAAATAGCCGAGAATGGCTTTGATCTTGTGACCCTCTGTGCTCATCCTTCTAAGAAGCTGGGATTATAGGCATGCACCAGCAGGCTTCCTGACCCCTTGAAGAAAGCTTAGAATCGGGAATGATTTCAAGAGAAAAATCTTCCAAGGAAAGTTCCCAAGAGGTGTTACCTGACTTAATTCTTTGGAAGAATGAAATAAATAGGTAACTGCTTTAAGATCATGCAGACTTCGGTTTTTTTTTTT
>PVIR01028373.1:0-22025 GCA_004026965.1 Petromus typicus | reverse complement strand
TTAATAAATAATGTCCTAACTTTCTAGCTCCCTTCTTCAAATGTTATGTGTGGTTTATTTCTTTTGCCTAAGCTTAGAATAACAGAAAGGTCAGAGAGAAAAATGTGTCTTGACTAAGATTTAGTTGGTACCTTATTTTTAGAGCCTTTGAGGCAATGCAAGAATCTTATCTGGCATTGTACTTTCTCAGGCAAATTCAAAATTAAAGCAAGAAGGTTGTGTTTTAAACAATTCAGCAGAAACTACTAAATGAACAGTTAGTGAAATCTCTCAAAGGTCTCAAGTATAGTGAAGCATTAATGGGAACCGTGTTACTTAATCTATAGAAAGTATTTTCCACTCACCGTATGTTACCAGGGTTATCATTAAAGTCATAATTTATTAAGAGGTTGAGGCTTTATAAACTGTGCTGAGGCTCCAGGTTGTAGAACCACTGGTTAGGTCAGCACTTTGTGATTTTAAGCAGTACTATGCCTTGGGTAAGAATAAAAGAATAGGGTTCATTAATTCTTAAAGTGCCTTAAACACAGAAATTCTGTGTTATTTGTTTTTTAGAAAGAAGAAAAACATCCTTAATAGGTTAAATATGTGATTGGATAGTACTCAACAATGTTAATGTCATTCTTTGACTTTCACTGGTGTTCCGAATTAGCTATCTGTAAGACAGAGGTCTGAGGCTTGCTGAAGGGAGGGGTTTTATGTGGACCTCTCCTGATCAAGAGAACCAGTCTGCAAGAGGACTAGGGGAAGCTAAGTGCAGAGTCTGGCAGACAAGAGTGCAGGAAAGGGGGTGATCATGCTGGGGATTAAACCCCTGCTCTGAGCTCTTCGATTCAGCTAGTCATTTGAGTGTGTTAGTGCCATTGCCTTTGTCCTGCAAGGTTGCTGACCAGTATTTACAGATAGTCAGTAGGCCACATTCTTCGAATATGAAAATGCATGCTCTGCTAAGCTAAGTTTGCATCAATAAAGGACTGAATTCAGTGGGGTAAATGGATAAAAATTAATCTAGAGGGCCGGGGATTTAGCTCAGTGGTTCTAGCGCCTGACTTGCAAGCGCAAGGACCTGGGTTCAATCCCCGGTTACCACATAACAATACTGGGTGTGGAGACTCATGCCCAGCAGCAATCAGCACCACATACCACAGTGCTGGGCGTTGTGGCTCACACCTGTAAATCCCAGCACTCGGGAGGCAGAGGCAGAAGGATTGCTGTGATGTGAGTTGGAGGCTGAGCTCAGAGCCAGCCTGAACTACAAAGCGAGACCCTGTCTCAAAAAAAAAAACTTAAAAAAAAATTAATCTAGAAAGATGTGAGGATAGAGGGTTATGGAAGACCTTGGACATCTGAAGCTTAGGCCTTTTAGAATCAGATCATGGGCAAAAGTGCTAAACACACACGCACTTACTCACTCTCTACAGTAGTTTATACACATTTGTCAAAACAGTTACAGCTTAAAATTTTTATTTCCAACCATAACCCACAAAAAGAATTGTATAGCTCCTAAAATATTCATATTATTGCTGCTTCATGCTCATGCTAGTATTTGAGGGATTGCCTGTAGCTATACCTTACTATAAAGGAAAGCATACTAAAAATAATTGTCATAAAGCTGTCAGTTTGTTCATTTGCTCTTTCATTGTACGAGAATACTAGAATTAAGTCATATCTTATTTGGCTTTATACATTTGCATGCTTAAATGTTCAAATACTCCCCTATGAAGTAAATTGGGCCTGATCACACCAAACTTAAATTATATAAACTTTTAGTTAGTATCTAAATTTTTAAATACGTAAATGCTTTCTGGCCATGGATTGTTGGTATTTTTAACTATTGCATCAGTGGTATGTTGTAGAATGCATAAAGCAAATTAACACAACTATATGCTATTTGAAAAAAGTTTTATGTTGTTTATATGATTTTAAATACATAACATGGCAAAATACACATAAAGACTAAGATGTCACCATCCCATGAATACAAATTAAATCATATTACCAGCCAAAATATAATGTCCCTTGCTTGATTGTCTAGGTATTTTTGTTTTTATTTTTATAAAGTCCACATCCCAGTATACTTATGAGAACTCTCATAAGTATCCTTAGGAGAGGAGAACTCTCTTGCATAGAAAACAGTATATATGGTGGTCTTAGCCTCAAACACTCCATTAGTATGTACCCTTATCCACCTTTCTGGTAAATTTGAGACTAGTTCACACTAAGCAAGAGCAAATACTGCCCCCCATTAGATCCTCACTCCTGCTAACCTTATAAAGTGCTTTCTTGTTTTGTCTAGGCAGCAGCAGCTTAGAGGTGGTAGGCAAGACTTTCCCTTTGTTTCCACAATGTCTAGGATGGTACAGATCACATGCGCGCGCACACACACACACACCCACACACACACACACACACTACTACACTCACAGACACATGCACATATGCATCCCCTTTTCCCAGAGTATATTCTTTCCACAATTAAGAAAGCTTTAAATTCTCCAGCAACCATGCAGAGATGCCCAGCAAATTGTCATTCATTTTCATCTTTCCTTCTCTATCCTCACAATTTTAAACAGCATGTACTCTCAGCATAATGAACTCAAATTAGATAAAAAGTAGTTTTAAAAAATTTTCCTCCACCATCACCCAGTCCATAGCCCATCTTATTTCACTGATACTAAATTCTGGCTTATGAGATTTCATATCAAAATGCCCAACTCTGGTTCATACAAAAAAAAAATCAATACAAGATTTAAACAATAAAATTAACACTATGAGTTCAATCTGTAGAACTCCCAAAACTAGAAAAAGGAAGACCAGAACTACAGGTTTGCTAGCAGAGATAACTGAACTTTCTAGTGATGGAGAATTCTCTAAAGCAGAGTCAAATTGTCCTTCAGTATCTGAGATGCAGGAGCCTGTTGTAAGAATAACTAGGACAGGCAGATCATAACTGCACCTTCACCAGTGTCTACTGTAAGAAAAAAAGCAGAAAATAACTCCACTAAATGAATCTGTTACTGAAGAAGTTGTCAGGAAAAAAACCCAAAAAGACAGAGTAACAAAATACTGCAGGTTATGGTTGGTTTGATATGAATGCTCCAGAATTCACAGTGGAACTTAAAAATTATCTCAGTGCTCAGAAGATGAGTTCAAACACGAACCCAAAAATGATTTTTCAGGAAAAATGACCAAGATGGCTGTGCTACGTACTTCCAGATTGAAACTATTGTTGACAATCCGGCTGAATGTTACCATGCACACATTCCAAAGATGCAAAGGAAAAGGACTATTGTGGAAGAACTGTGGCCTGATTCGGAATGCAGAAGACATAACTGAAGGAAGTACTCATAGCTTAAAAAGCAGGAAAAAAGTTCAGAAGGAAGAAATTTCACAAAATTTGCAAGGCAAATCCAATTATTTTATGTCTTCTCCTTTTTTATTTGCAAAAGATGTTTTGAAGCCTAATAGTATAACACAATTTAGTATAGACCGGCTATGTTTATTTAGGATTAGAAATAAAGTTGATTGATGAAGAAACAATCACGTGCCCCTTGGAATAAAAACAAATATATCTAAAAAATGAAAAAGAAAACAGGAAAGATTCAAAACTAATGAACTAAGTGCAAGTGCATATTTCAGGAATTTGAAGATGAACAACAGTAAACCATAAACAAGGAAAGAAAAAGAAAATTAGAAAATATTAAAATACTGAACTACACAAAAACAGAAAAATCTGAATTTTTAAAACATCAATGAAATAGACAAACTTCTGGCAAGAAAAATGAAGGAGAAAATTGCAAATAAAATTCAAAAAGATATTATAAACTTAAAATTATATATACCTACTAATACATTTGAAAATCTAGACAACACAAATGTCTAGAAAAGTATGCAGGTACCAAAATATCAAGGCAAAATAAAATATAAAATGAGAATGCATAAATATGAAGAAATGTAAATGTAAACTGTAAATGAATTGAAATGATAAAGAATTCACTCTTCCAGCAACACATTGAATCCTAAGACTCTTATACAAATGAATTCTAGTAAATTGTCTAGAAATATACAATTCTTATCACAAGCAAGATAGGTTAGGAAAAAAAAAAAATGAAAAAAAGAGTAATGGTTACCCAACTTCCAGACAGAATAGAAAATCCTAAAGTATCAGCAACCTGTTAGAATGAAGTTTATGGAGATTTGCCAAATACAACATTAATTTACAAATATCCAAAGATGTTTTCATTGCACTAATAACTAAACAGGAAATATAATTTTTAAAATTACACCATTCATAATTAGAGCAACTGTATATTAGCAGTAAAATAATAAAGTATATGGACAAAAATCTAAAACATTTAAAGGACTTTTTTTTTAAAGATCTGAAGAAATTTTGCATAAGCTCAACAAGTCTCAGTTGTTTTAAGATGTCAGTTTGCCTTAAATGAATGTATAAATGTGAAGAAATTCCAATCTGAATTTCAGCAGCAGTGAGGAACTTGACAAACATTCCAAAATTTACATGAAGGAATAAAAGTCCATGAATATAGCATGAGTAATTTTGAAAAAGAAAGATAGATGAGGTGGAGGACATTTACCATATCACAGCCAATAGATACCAGAAAACATTATGCTAAAACTGTAGAAATACACAGAAAAATGGAAAAAGATAGTATCTTCAGAAATGTATGAGTACGAGATAAAAAATACCATCTTGGGTCAGGGATTTAGCTTAGTGGTTCTGGTGTCTGCCTGACAAGCTCAAGGTCTGGACTTTGATCCCCAGTGCCACATATCACAATGCCAGGAATGGTGCCTCACACCTGTAATCTCAAGCAGCAGAGGCAGGAAGGTTTGCCTGAGCTACATAGTGAGTTTAGGGCCAGCCTGAACTACAAAGTGAGACCCTGTCTCTAAAAAAAAAACCCTTAAAAAAAAAAGGCCATCTTGTATCACATGAATTCTTGAATAACAGAAGTTGGAATGACTTGCTCATTCCTTGGATAAAAACATATCTGCATCTGTACTTTATATCTATGAAAGTGAACTTCTATGAATATCAATCATAAAAGATTAAAATTAGAAGGACAAAATATAAAAGAAGGTCTTGATCCATTTGGTAATGGGTAAAAAAGACCTAAAATGTGTATATCATAAGATAATGAAACAAAAATATTGATGAATTTGACTTTTTAAAAAAGTGAATATTTCTGTTTTGATGAACAACACTACTGATAAACTTAACAAATGATACTGGGAAATGTTTTTCAATGTTTAAAGAATCCAAGGTAATAAATCAATAGGGAATACACGAGCCCTCATACACTAGCCCTCCCTTCATTTATCAGAGATAATTCCAAGAACACCCATTGATGCCTGAAACTTTACATGTGTAAGTTTATGTTTGCTATTTATGTGTATGTGTGTGTATACCTAAAGTTTAATTTATAAATTAGATATGGTAAGAAGTTAACAGTAATGAAGTAAAACAATTATAAGAATATATTATATAAAAGTTATGTGAATGTGATTTCTTTCAAAATATTTTGATTTTTCCTCAGATACATAAGAAGCCATGCAAGAGAATGTTGATGGTTGCAATGTTTGTTCTAGATGGCACTGATTCAGTTCAAGAAAAATGTGAATAGATTCTGTGGATATTATGTAGGAGTAGGAAGCAATAAAAATATACAAAGATACATCATAAAGCATGTTAATTAGAACTATTATTTTCTGTGTGAACTAAACATATGCATACAGAAGAGCACAGCATATGCAAATATCTGAGGTTTTGCTCAGTCCATCAGAGTGGACATCTCTCTACAGAGAGGAATAAGTATATGTGAGGATCATGGCTGAAGGGGGAAAATGAAATAAAATGAAAATTAAACAATGAAAGGGGGCCCAGGGATACTTATGGCAACGGAATACCATGAAAAGCAGATGAAAGATGACAGGGGACAAGTGACATGCAGAGGGCTAACCAGCTTGAGACTGGTCGCTATGACTTCATAGTAGATATCAGAAATTCCTCAACCTCTCCATTGGTTGCAAGGCAAATCCATGCTTTTTAGCAAAACGTTCAAAATGTTCACCATCTGCTTTCTGCTTTAAGGAAGATCCAACTTGTGGCAACGATCATCCCACCACCCTTTCTTTTAGCCCTTTTCTGTACACACGTTGTTGATACTCATGCCTCATATGCAGGTTTGACCTCAGTTTTCCATAGCAGGTAGCTACTACCACTTTTACCCTCTCTGCTCATCACTTGCCATTTTGCCTTATTCTCACACATTTATCCTAATCACACTTTCTCTAACTCCACTCTCTCCAGAAGTTAAACTGGGCTTATAGATTGGTCCTATCACATTTAAGAAAGCCTAGGGAATATCAGAAACATCAAGAAACACAATGCAGATGTCTGCAGCTACACTTTGATAAGCACAACAGCTGTGGCCATTTGAAGCCTCTTGTGGAAATTAAGCTGAATTCATAAAACAACACTCAAGCAATAAGACTGGGCCCACCCATCCTTGGAGAATAGAATTGGTGAAATGAGGAGATAACATCAGCAAGTGTGACAGAAAATTAATTATTACTTTGTGTGGATTTGCTGTGAGAAAGGTAACTATTGGTACTGTCTTCTAAGGAGTTCTAAATCTATTTATCAAGTGACTTCACATATTGTATTTCCTAGTACTATTAAAAAATGAAGCTGAAAGGAAGGAGTGAGAATGGGCAAGTTTTTCTCATCTGCTCATTGAAAATAAGACCTAACAGCCTTAAAAATTAGAGGTCAAAAATGCCAGCCTCAATTCTTACTTGCCATTACACATTACTGTTGTGCCTCTTTGTATATTTTTATTGCTTTACCTTACTTGCCATTACACAGTAGACACCAAGCAAGAGAATAGTGAGTTATAATCTGCACAACAGTGGCCATTACTATGGTAAGAACCAGCTGGAGCTTTTTTTTTTTTTTTCTTAATTGAAATCTATTAGTACATTACATATACACATCCTCATTAGTGAAATAAATAGGTCACAGATGTGTGAATATATTCTCTGGTATGAGAAAATGAAGATGTATATGAGTTCTAGAATGTATGTTATGTATTGTGAAATAGAAAATACTCAAAGCGAAATGGGGTGAAGGGGTAAATAATTAGATGAAAAAAAGAATGGAGTTTATTTTTTGGTTAGGTCTTAATACTTGCAGAAGGTCTTCTATCGTTTACAACACTCTGAAACTCATTCCTTCATTTATCGGTGCATGTTTGTAATACAGTATCTTGATCATTTTCATCCCTCTACACCCCTCTTTTCCCTCCCATCTCCCTTGATCTCCTTCTCCATCTTCAAGTATCTACATAATAATTTCCTGTCATCTCCATTTTACTCATTCTTTTATTTATATTTTAGGTTTCTTATTATAAGAACATATGCAATATTTATCTTTGAGTCTGGTTTATTTCATTTTAACATGTGGTCTCCAGTTCTATCTAGTTTCCTGCAAGTGACATGATTTCCTTCTTTGTGGCTGAATATTATACCAGTGTGCACATGTACCATATTTCTTCTCTCCATTCATCTCGTGATGGGTATCTAGCCAGAGTCTTAACTATGCTGCTATAAACTTGAATATGCATTTATCAATTGTGTTTTTAATTTTTTCAGAAATATATTGCAGAGAAATATAGCTGGATCAAATGGTATTTCTATTTTTAGCTTTTTGAAGAATCTCCAAACTGATTTCCATAGTAGTTTTACTACTTACATTCCCACCAACAATATAGTTCCTTTTTCCTGAAGCTTTGCTAGCATTCCTTGTTTTCCATATTCTTTTTTTTTTTTTGAGACAGGGTCTCGCTTTGTGGTTCAGGCTGGCCCTGAGCTCAGCCTCCAACTCACATCACAGCAATCCTCCTGCCTCTGCCTCCCGAGTGCTGGGATTATAGGCGTGAGCCACCACGCCCGGCACTGTGGTATGTGGTACTGGTTGCTGCTGGGTGTGGGTCTCCACACCCAGTATTGTTATGTGGCTACCGGGGAATCGAACCCGGGTCCTTGCGCTTGCAAGACAGGCGCCGGAACCACTGAGCTAACTCCCCGGCCCTGTTTTCCATATTCTTAATGATAACATTCTGATTGGAGTAAAAGTAGTTTTGGTGTTTACTTAGTAATGGTGGCTTTTGTTTTTGCCTTTTTCATCTCTGATTTTGGCTTTTTCTTTTGATAAGTTTAGTTAAGTTTTTGTCAATATGATTCTAAAGAACCAACTATTTGATTATCTTTTTTTTTTTTAGTTTCATTGATTTGTGCTGTGATTCATTTTTTTCCCTTCTGCTGTTTTTGGTATTGGTTTGATTTTTTGTTTTCCTACAACTTTATAGACATTCATACATACTACTTTCCCTCTGCTTTCTTTTTTTGTCTCATATTTTGATACATTGTTTCCATTATCACTTGATTATAGAAATATTTGTAATTTCTTCCTACTTTCTTAGTGATCCACTCATCACTCAGAAATGAGATATTCAATTTCCATGTGCTTATATACTTTGTTTTGATATTTAATTTCATTTCATTGTGATAAGATGCTTAGGATTATCTCCATTTCTTTGTATTTACTGATCTTTGCTTTGTAGCCTAAAATATAGTCTATTCTGGAGGAGATTCCATGGACTACTGAAAAGAATGTGTATTCTGCTATTGTGGGATGAAATATTCTGTAGATACCTGTTATATTCACTTGTTCTATTGTATTATTTAATTCTGATGTTTCTTTGCTGAGTTTTGTCTTGTTGACCTATATATGAGAGTGGAATATTGAAGTCTCCTGCTGATTGTATTAAATCTGTCTGTTCTTTTATGTCAAGTAGAATTTGTTTAATGAAATTGGGTGTGCCAGTTTTCCTAGTTTCTTCCATTACCCCTTATATACTAGCCTTTTATGGTCTTCTCTGAGTAGCTTTGGTTTGAAGTCAATTTGCTTGCTCCAGGCGAGAGAAAATAATGGAGTGGTGATCACTAACAAAAGTCAGACTGTTTGAGATTCAGCATCCAAACACTAGAAAATAATAACTTGGTGAAGAAAAAGGTAATAGATCACCAGGAATCAGGAAGGAACTGTCAGGAAAAATTATAAGCTATAGAAAAGTTAGAATGATGATCACAATGAATAAAAAAATGAAACAATCTAGACCCTCTCCCTAGCTCATAGGGAGAGGAAGCTGGTCACAAGAAACAAGTTTAAGTGCCTAGGACTGAGAGATTCAGGGGGAAAAAAATGTACATGTTTCCGTGGAAGACCAGTTACTCAGAAATACCTTAAAAACAACAAGAGAACATGAAAAGTGAATCTAACACCTGCTAGATAATGCAAAGGAGACTAATGTAATTGGAATAAATTAAAAATTAGAAGAGTACAAAGGCATAAAAACTTGTTTACAGAAATAATAGAAAACTTTTTAACTTCAAGGAAAGAATAAATACATGGATAAATGAGGTACATAGACCCCCCAAAAGCCAAAATCAGAAGAGAACCTTTCTGTGGCATATTATAGTCAAATTTTAGAAGTCAAACACAGGACAGAATCTAAAAAGCTGTAGGAGAAAAGCAATAAAGCATTTATCAAGAAAAACCGATTAGAATTACAGCAGACTTCTCAACACAAACTGTAAGGGTTAGGTGAGCTTGGAATGAAATGTTTCAAGCTCTAAAACATAACTTCCAACCCAGACTTACACATGCTACAAAACTTTGTTTCAGTATTTATGAAGAAATAAGGTATTTTCATGACAAAGAGCACCAAACTAGCACTGCAGAAAATTCTCCAACATCCCCTCAAAAGAGGAAATGAAGCCAAAATTTCTAACAGAATACACTATTCAGGGTGACCAGTTACAGAGCAAGGAGAAAGAAGGAAAATCAGCAACATGAAGGTAATGCAATGACAGGAGTAAGTCAAGACCTTTCAGTAATAATTCTCAGTGTGAATGATCTCAGTCCCCACCAGTCAAAAGACACAGATTGGCAGATGGGTCAACAATCAGAGCCTAACAATATACAATATACCAGAAACACATTCAATCCAAAAGAAATTCACAGATTAAAAATCAAAAGATGAAAATATTCCATGCAATAAAAACCCTAAAAAAAGCAGGAGTGATGCTGGCTTCGGAATTGAATTTGGATGCACTCTGTCCCTTTCAGTTGTCCTCAAGGGCCTACATCTGCCTCTCTGCTCTGTCTAGGGAGTCTGCAAGAGATGGCAGTTACTCGTGCAGAACCTCTGGACTCTTCATTCTTGGGCAGGAGTCCATAGACTTCTCAGGTGCATGCCCATTGGAATCTACATATACTGTCTCTCTGCTGAAGGTGTGAGTAGGGATTCCCTTGCCTTTCATGAGTGCTGGTGGGGAATCTGCAAGAGACAGCAGAGATTAGAAATCCTTCTTGATTATGCTGTGCCATATAGCCTATGTGTCTGCACAATTCCTTTCTTAGTTTAGGATTCCATTTGTTTGTGAGTTATACAAATCATGTCAGGTAACTCATTGTGTGAGCTATAATCTGTTCAGGACTAACCAGTCCAGGATAAAAGTACCCACTCAAGAAAGCCATTAAGAATCCACATTCCAGGCTGGGGAGTTAGCTCAGTGGTTCCAGCGCCTGTCTTGCAAGCGCAAGGACCCGGGTTCGATTCCTCGGTAACCACATACCATACTGGGCGTGGAGACTCACGCCCAGCAGCAACCAGTACCACATACCACACTGTCGGGCGTGGTGGCTCACGCCTGTAATCCCAGCACTTGGGAGGCAGAGGCAGGAGGATTGCTGTGATGTGAGTTTGAGGCTGAGCTCAGGGCCAGCCTGAACTACAAAGCGAGACCCTGTCTCAAAAAACCTAAAAAAAAAAAAAAAGAATCCACATTCCCACTGATCATCTTAAACTATTACTTTTATTCTTCACAGCGATGGCAGGGCTATCATGCTTGTCATGTTATACCAATGGGAACTCCACATCAGTGGGAAACTCCATAAGTGTTACCCCAGCCATGCATAGAGGAGAGAAATGCCATGGCTGTGCCATTTATAGGAGGAAAACAGTTTTTTGGAGACCTTACCCAACTTACTTGTTCTTCTGTCTTATTAGATATAACTGGATCAGGAGGCTAGCCCCAGCTTCAAGAAATATTTTTTTTTTAAATGACATATGGCTGTTATAATCATAAGGTTCTGATAAATGTAAGGCAAGGGTCAGTGAAACTGTTCTGTAGAATGCCAGATGGTAAATATGCCATAAAGTGTCGCAACTGTTTAGTTTTGCCCATGTTATATGATGATAACCATAGGCAGTACACATTGAGGTCATGTTCTGATAGAACCATAAAACAGCCTAGATTTAGCTTGTGAACTTTAGCTTTCTCCTACTTGAGGTAGGAGAAAGATATTAGGTAGGCAACAAGCAGAATTTCTTAGCCTCATGTACCTAATTTTCATAATTACTCCTCCTGCCCTACCCTGCATTGTGGTTCTTGAACATACCAAGAGATTATGGACCAGTAATTGTGGTATTCTGCATTTGAAAGGGATCTAGTTTCCTGGCTACCAGAGGCGTGACTTCTCATCTTTCCTAATTTAACTGTCTGTGACTGTGCAAAGTGAAGTACAGCTCCTCTGATATCTTAGTCATGTCACGTACTCTAGTGCAAAAAGGCCCAATGGCACCAGAGTCTAGAAGGTACAGTCAAAAATGAAGAAGTACCTGTCACAAGATGATGAATGGTTGCTCTCTGAAGTCTTGATTTGAATCCTAAATGACAAAACCAGACCGACATAGGAAACTGCTCAGTTTTCTCTGCTGCAGAGCAGCCACCTGGTGAATATCACGCTGCAACCACCAGCCCTTGGCAGAGGTTGGAACAGCAACTATAATTATGAAGAGCAGGAGGAGACTGTAAAAATCTCTTCTGAGTGGCAAAAATTCTGAAAATCAAGATAATTACAACACTAGCTTATTCTAATTTGCTTGGCTATTTATAGACAAGGAGCCGCTGATGCGCTGAGAGCTTTTTTTTCTTCTCTTTGCATTAAATCCTGTGTGGCTCCTCTCTGAAATGTGTGCATATGCTAAGTCCATGTGAGATGCCACCACTGGCACTTGTCAGAAGAATTAAATCCCTCTCAAGCTTGTTTACAGCTCAGCACTTGTCATACTGCTCCCCTGAGCTTCATGGCTGGTTGGGTTCTTTTTTCCCTAGTTCTGCAGAAGATTTAATTTCTTTTTTGTTTATGTGTGTATTTACCCTTGCAGGTGCAGGATAGAAAAAAAATTGCTGTGCCCAGATGTTTTGAAGCTGCAGTAGCATATATACAACTCAGATTAAATAGAAAAATTGCATTAAAACAGGCAATTCAAGTACAGTATTCCACAGGGTATTAAATAAACCCATCGTTTTTCCTTGACAATAAGACTCTTGAATATAACTTTCAGAACAGAGAAATATTTTAAGGTATCACCAGCTCCATTCATTTACAGGTGACTTAACAATAAGATCTGTTATTTCTGAGTGGGGCCCTTTATATTTTCCCCATTTTCAACTTAGAAAATATCTTCTGAAAACAGAACAGCGTGGGAATTGGGTGGAAATGAGCCTATCAAGCTGTCTCAGTTCATTACTGGATTAGTTAGACCTCAGGGATCTGAGGCCAGATTTCACCTTAGTTTTGGAGCACAGCAAGCATAACCCAAGCACAAACAACTCTCTTGCTGCTCATTGAGATCTGTACTGATATGCGAAAGCCCTGCCTATGTCACAGATGGATAATGCTTCTGTGGACCCTCAGTTTGCATATTCATTTACCCAAGACAGTACTTAACCTGCTTTGTACGTAGCAATTGTCACATGAGGGGAGAGAAGTTCAGCTCAGGCTAAGAAAATAATGTACAAAATTCTCAAGATTTGGCTTTGCCAGCCTCCACCAATTATTTTTCATGACTACATAAAAATAGTTGATCACTTTTAACAACCAACAGTTTTAAATATTCCCTCACAGCCAAACCTAGAGTGTGGTGGCAGTTGTGAGGCTCTATACAATGCAGCCACCCTGTTTTACACAACTACCATCTTGAGTGCCTTGGGAGCACAGTGAGCAGTTTTCCCAGGAGGTGTAAAGGAATTCCCTGCTAGCCTGCTGATTTAAAAGAAAACGTCTGTCTCCCTTTGATCATGAAGCTAAAGACCTTCAGTGGAATTAGGGGAAAAGTATTTTTCTCTTTCTTTGTGGAGAGGGGATGGGTCACGCCAAAAAAGAAAGAGAAGCTCTCACATTTTAATGTGAGTGCCAGTCCTGGTTCCCTATTGGAAAAGGCTTTCTCATCAGTTCTTGGCGCAGCATCTGCATCTGCAAGATCAGAGCTTATTAGTCTCATCTCTTCTGCCTTTCAGCACTGCCACCAGAGACCATGAAAAGTTCAGACTCTACACACTAGAAGGCAAATTGCTCTTTCTTAAATCCCGCAGTACAGGTTTTGCTTAAACTAAGAGACTTACATTCCCAATTAAATAACTTTCTTCATCCTAACATCTTCCAGAACCTCACCTAAGAATATGTTAGAAATCTGCATCTCCTCTAATGGGGTCTGTGAATTATCATCTTAAGTCTGTCAAGAAAGAGAGGATCCATCTTGTAGACTATGGCATTGATGCTTCTGCTTATAATTTATCTACCACTTCTGGAACAAAACCATCATATAACTTAAATTCCTGTTCATTTGCATTTTCTCTCTTTAATTTGTTCAATGAAACCATTAAATATCAGTTATTTTCAAGATAGGCAGGTATGAATACTTGAAAATATAGTGACAGTTTAGGAATAAGATCTGTTGGTTTTCTTGATACTTTGCTACAATAACTTATTTACTACCATATACATAAAATAAAGACTATAAATGTCTTAAACATATGTGCTTTGTACAGTGTAGTCCCATTCGAGCACAGTCTGTCACAGACTGCAGGTAATAGACTGAGAACATAACAGCCAATAAGATAGTTGAGGTTAGAGGTGGCCTACTTGTCCTTCTCAGAGGCACTTGTTCAGGTAAATGGTCTCAGACCCAAAAGTACGTGTTCTCTACTTCTCAATACAACTGCATACACAAACACTCAGGCTAGATAGAAAAATTAATTAGTGAAAACATTGCCCTGAGAAGTACCATGTTTTATGATATGTTTATCATTGAGCCAGGGGCAAAGCCACAAAGAAGGAAGACTATTAGATCACAGAATAAAAGAACTTCAAAGGAGACTGGAGACAGAGTACTCTTGCTCCGAAGCAAGGAAAAAGCAGGACAGAGTGTCACTTTGTCTGCTTGAAGACTTTTCATAGAAATGACAGAGCAAGGAAACGACAAATAGAAGCCAAACTGGGCAACTGAGGTGACCCTATTACCTCAAAGTCTCAGGGCTGAAAGAGGCTAAGGTTCTTCATACAATAAATGACCAAATGTGGTTGAATCGTAGTTCAAACTGCCTTTTCAGGTCATCTCCTCCTCCTCTGTCCTCATCTCACATGAGTCACCTTTCAGGAACACTCCACGCAATTCTGCCCCTTTGTGACTTTGCTGAAGCTCTTTGCTTTCTTTGAAAAGCTCTCCACCACCCTCTTCATTGGAAAACTCCTGCCCATCTTTCAGAACTAAGCTGAAGGGTGCCCTCTGTGATACCTTGCATGAGCTGATTAGTTCCTGCATTGCACTTCCAATATATATGTCTTACACATTTACTAGGACTGAATACTGCCTTTGCAAAGATCAGCAATAGGAGTTGATTACCTATGTATCCTCAATATTTAACCTGCTGTAGGTATTTAATGTATGTCTGATTAACAGATGAAAAAATTAATGAAGCATTGCAATTTTCAGGGGAATAAGAGTGTGAATTACCAAGGAGACACTAATCAGAACTCCAGAACTTTTTTACATTGGTTCATTTTTCACTTCCAGATATTTAATTCCCAGCATTTCCTTCCTTTTTCAAATCAGATCTGTAACCAAAGGAAAGTATTTAGGCATAGCAAAAGTAGGGAAGTCTAGGGATTCTAACAATTTGAAGAGGAACTTAAACGTTAGTAGAGTAGCAGCATTGCCTGCTCCTGATACTTACTTTTACATTTAATAGATGACTTACCTCTAAAACCCAGCTGTGGCTTGATCTTGCATCTCCTTTACACTTGCTTCAGCACCTGTTAACCACAACACTGAAGTTGCTGGTCCCGGCTTCGTCTTGCTGTCTGACTGTTGCTGCCCTGGTCTAACCACAGCTCTGCAGCTGCTAGGCTGGCAGTCGTTCCCAGTACCAGAGCTCTAGGTCTTGATGTAGTAGATACCACCCTTCCTTTCTAGCTCCCATAGCCTTCTGTTCATGTAGCCTGGGGAAGTGCCCACCACACCTCATTGTAGTTATCTTATGTATATCTCATCCTCTTGTATTTACTGTAACTTCTGTGAAGATGGACTGGGTTCTCCTTATTTTTGTTTCTCTCACACCTACTTGTGCTTGGCAATAGAAGGCAAGAAAGAATGGTGAATGACTATTCAGTTAGTAAACAGAAATGTGCTCAAAATTATTTGTTGAAACTTTAAATAAACTACTCATCATTCTCAACAATTTTTACTCCCCTCATAATGATACTTCTGTTTTAGTATAATTTGTTCTTTTTCCCCTTCACTCTGGAAACAAGGAATCTCTTGATTATCAACTTTTGTGCTCCAGTACAAAAAGAACAAGTAGACATGGTATAAACTTGCTAATGATTTCCTCCCTGAAAATTATCTTTGTACACCTACAAATCATATTTAATAATATCTGATTTCTCAACCTCTCAAACCAGTGTGTCCAAGACATTGGTGAACATCACATACTCTGTTTATGTGACTGAGTCTATCTGATTCCATTAGTGCTACAGAGGTAATAATGATGCATTTAAAATATAACTGTAATTTTTCATAGGAAGAATGGAATGCTTCTGCTTTATGAACTCTAGAGAGATTAGGATATCTTTGGAAATTAGGTGATATACCAAAGCATTATCAGACTTTCTAGTGAAAAAAGTCCAAACAGGTGGTTCTTCCCACTTCAGTGATCTATTTTTACTCTCCTAGATTTAACTGTTTGCAAGTTTGGGTGCCTACAGGTGTGGCAAGATGTAAAATTAGGGTCTGAGTCTCAGACCAGACTTCATCCTGACTGATTGGGTTGGTAAAATTGTTAAACTCTTCTCTCTTCATATTTGTACATTAAGAATAATATTATTTCCTTCAGAGTTCTTTTGAAAATTAAAAAAGTTGCATGAATATTGCTTCTAGTGAAATTTTATTAAGCGGGCCGGGGATTTAGCTCAGTGATTCCAGTGCCTGCCTTGCAAGTGCAAGGGCTTGGGTTCAATCTCTAGTAACCACATACAACAATGTTAAGTGTGGAGACTCACGTCCACCAGCATTCACAACCACTTGCCACAGTGCCAGGCATGGTGGCTCACGCCTGTAATCCCAGCACTTCAGAAGCAGAGACAGGAGGATTGCTGTGAGTTCAAGGTTGAGCTCAGGGCCAGCCAGAACTACAAAAGCGAGATCCTGTCTCAAAAAAAAAAAAAATTATGAATCATCATTCTTTCTGCTGATATTAGAAAACTTTCTTTGCTGATGATTTCATTTCCAACATTACTTCTTTTCCCATAGGGAGCATTAGATCTCACTTTCTATACCACATAGAAATTGTGTGATCATGTAAAATTATATAGTTACATGGTTCGGGCAAACGGTAAAACTCTTGCTTAGTGAATACACATCTTTCTAATCCATAGATCTCTCTTATTGGGCTTCACCCTTTGAGATTACTGATCTCCCCTCTCTACCCACATCCTTTTTTCGTATCTCTCCAACTCTCAAAGAAGGGCATGTGCCTCTCCACCAGCCATGCTAGTTGTTATATTCTTGCGAGCTCAGCCAGTATGCTGCCTGACTCTCCTCTAGAAAACCTCCAGCTTTGTAGGTTAGAACTCCTCTTCTCTGATCCAGGGACACCCCTGAGATCAAACCATAAATGTCATTCTTCTCAGTTATTCCCTTCTCAGATGTTCCAGCTCTTAATATTTCTCTAACTTCTCCAGTTTGCTCAGTTCATTTAATTCTCTCTGGACCTTCAGTTATTCTAAAAATACATCTTAGCCTACCAAAGTCATTCTCATTCTACAATTTAATCTTATTAGATTCTTATGGAAAATCGTGGAAGGAAAATATAAGGAAAGGCAGTGGGGGAACAGGAAAAAGTTATTGTCATTGATCATCATGTTGGCATGAATTTCTTTTAGTGGAAATGTGTCCATCGCACTATATTAAGTGATACAGCAAGTTCCAAACAGTATATATGGCATTGCTAATCCTTTATTTTCAAAAACCATACTGTATAGAACTATCAAGACATCAATTGGAATGGGGAGATTCATCCTGGCCAACTGAAGAGGAGGTGCATCAGGGTAGCTGGGAGATATTCTGAAACAAGGGAAGCAAACATGCTCGGATACAAAGAATGAACCTGAAGGAGAATTTCACCAGATTAATCAAATACCTGAACAGTTAGAAAAGGGAAATGGGCTGGCTGCAGGTCCACAGCACTTTTACACCCATTATCCATCTTGAGAATAATTCTAACATCCTGAGTCGAGAGGAACAAGTGCTGCAGAGCCAGACTCCTAGGATAGGTTCCCTGCATGCTGTCCCTCACACCTCTAAGAGGATACCCAGAGTACCTCAGACTGTAATTGGTGAGACACGGGGGAGGAAGGGAGTACCATCAACAGTACCAAACCGAGACACTCCCTTGCCCACATAATCCTCTCAGGCATCCTGGAGTTCTGTATCCCCCCCCCCTATACACCCTGTATAGGGTATTGAACTCAGGACCTTGCACTTGCCGGGCAGGCACCACACCACTGAGCTAAATCCCCAGCGCAGCTCTATCTCTGAAGCAACCCGCCCTCCACTCACCATCCAACCTCTGCAAAGAAATTCCTGCCCTAAGTAGAAATTAACTGAAGACCATAAGGAATTTCTGAACAGAATCCCAGTTGCACAAGAAATACATCAAGAATCAGTAAATGAGATTATATCACATGCAAAAGGCTTTGCACAGTAAAGGAAACAACCAACAGAATAATGGGACAATCTACAAAATGGGAAGAAAATTGCAGCTACATCTTAGAGGATTAATATCTAGATGTACAGATAACTCAAAACAATTAGACCCTTTGAAATAAAAGATCCAATCAAAAAATGGACAACTGAAATGAATAAATACTACTCGCAAGGAGTAGAAATGACTGATAAATACACGAAACAAAAGTGCTCAATATCTCTGGTAATTAGGGAAAAGCAAATGGAAACAACACTGTGACTCATCTTAACCCAGAAAGAATGGCTACAATCAAGAAATCAAATAATAGCAAATGCTGACAGGTCTTCAGGAAATAGAACTCTTCTTTATTATTGGTGGGAATGTATATTAGCACAACTGCTGTGGAAATCAGTATGGAAATTCCTCCAAGATGTAAAATTACAAATTCCATTCAATTAGAAATTCCATTCAATGCAGCTATTCTCCTTCAAGGTATCTTCCTGAAAGAGTTATTAATACAGTGATAATGTGTACTCTGTTTATAGAAGCTTTAAACATGATATCTAATAAATCTTTGTTCATGTTTTGTTCTAGAAGTTTATATTTTTAGTTTTACATTTAGGTCTATGGTCTGTTTTTAGCTAACTTTAATACACACACACACACACACACACACACACACACACCACGTATATGTATGTATGTGTGTATTACCAGCTCAGCTCCGTTTTCTATTTTAAAAATCATTCCCCCATCCATTGAATTGTCCTGGAATCCTTGTCAAAAATTAACTAATCATAATGCTTCTGCATTCTCTTCTTTACTATATTTCTATGTCTGTCTTTATGCTAATACTATACTGTATTAATTTCTGAAATGTTACAAGTTTTAAAATCAAGTAGCATAGGGCTGAGGATATAGCTCAGTGGTTCCGGCGCCTGTCTTGCAAGCACAAGGGCCCGGGTTTGATCCCTGGTAACCATATAACAATACTGGGTATGGAGACTCACCCCAGCAACAACCAGCACCACATACCACAGTGCTGGGTGTAGTGGCTGACGCCTGTAATCCCAGCACTCGGGAGGCAGAGGCAGGAGGATTGCTGTGATGTGAGTTTGAGGCTGAACTCAGGGCCAGCTTGAACTACAAAGTAGCCAGACCCTGTCCCCAAAAAAATAAAATTTAAAAAAATAAAACAAAATCAAGTAGCATAAGTCCTCCAAAGTTTGCTCTTTGCAACGTGTTGTTTGACTATGTTAGATGCTTTTTTTCATCTAAATTTTGTTTGTCAGTTTCTGTAGATGACTACTGGAATTTTTATAGGTATTGTGTTGACTATTGTTTAATTTGAAAGGCAGTGCCATCTTTTTTAAAAAAATTGACTTCCAGTTTATGAAGATGGTATGTATCTATTTAGCTCTTTAAATGTTTTGTAGTTTTCAGTGTACAGATCTTATCCTCTCTTCATTAACTTACTCCTCTTCTTTGAATGCTATTGTTAATATAAATATTTTCTTAATTTCATTATTGAACTATTCTATTGACTGTGTATTGTGTGGCCTTGCAAATCTCAAGTAAGATAGCTAACTGACCTCTGAATACCTGAGTAGATGTGACATGTAGTTTAGAATAAAGTGGAAAATTGTAAAGGTAAAATAAGGTATGACATGGGTATACAGAAAAAAAGTGAGTCAGTGAAATGGCAATAGTTTTTTTCCTAATAAAACATTTTATTCTCTCATTAAAAATATTAGTTCACAACGAATAAAACCATTCAACTTTATGGAAGTTTCATAAAAGAAAAATATGTAATTAGTAATTTTTCTTATCACAAATTAGAGCTGCATTTGAAAAGTTTAAAGGCCTGCTTAATTGCACTGTTATTATGTGTCACAATGACTGATTCCATGCAGGTTAAACCAAAAGACTGTGAACAGAAGTGTTAGTTATTTGCAAACCAGCTTACCAGAGACCTGTAAGGATATTATTACTGAACTACCAGCCCTTCCAACTTCATTGCCATTAATGTCTCCAAGCCAGTCTTCTATATCTTTTCTTTTTATTCATAGAGTTTAGTGGTAATCAGCAATACTCTTGCTTTTCATATATAATTGCTTCTACTTTTGAATTAATATCTCATAAAATTTTAATAATCCTTTTCATTCACATCCTTTTCATACACTTTAAAGTGTATAATAGCCAGTATATCATCAACTCTCTTTGTCAGAAAGTTGTTATTGAGAGTTGAATATTGTTACTAACAGTATTGTTACTAACAAGCAGAGAAAGAAAACAACGAAAACTCTCTTTATTAATGTGCTACACCAAGACTTTTTCACACTGGATATGGGTAGTAAAGTGTATAATTTTAAAAGGACACAAAATTGATAGCAAAAAATAATGTGAAAATATCCAGTAAAAGTATGAGAGTAAGAACAGAGTCTAGCAAATATATATTTTTAAAATATTCAGAGAAGTTTGCCACTTAATTATGAAGGAAACACTAAAGCTATTATACAGTACTTTAAAACCATTGATTTTTGGCCACTTACCTAACTCTACTTTCACTGTAGGCTTTAAGTGTCTTCTATAGGAAGACAGTGATATTCCTACTTGTTAGAAACTTTAAGATCAAAAATTGCTGTTTTAAAATTAGGCATTTTTGGGGAAGGGCATATCAGGAGGATGTCAAGAATCAGTTGAAAAGGAGAAATTGGGTCATTGCTATATACAAGAATTGTTTACATGTATATTTTCATTTAGAAACAATAGTATAGTTGAGTGTAGATGCACATTACTAATAAATACATCCCCAAAGCCCTCCTTTGTATCTAAAATAGGAAACTTTTGCTGCAAGTTCAAATAAATTTTATGAATACATTGCTCATATAGAAAATCACAACTTTACTTACAAATGTAGTACACAAAGAACTTAAATATGACTAAGAAAAACTAAATGGATGATACAAAAATAATTTTATCATTCACTTTAGAATTCAGAAATGTTCTGGTAGAAATGTGTTGGCTCAAGGATCCTTTAACATCCATTAAGAGCACGTGCACTGCTGTTATCTCCAGCACTTATCCCAGAAAAATGTATAATATATCAATAGTAATAAGTGCTGTGGACTACAACTGTGGCTTGTGCCTTTGTGGCCAGTTCAGTTTATGGAGATACTGTGAACTGTTACCACCTTGGTTGCAGCATGTTACTTTCCCATAGCCATTTGTGAGTGTAACTAGGATTTGAATTATTATTCTTTTATTCTAGCCAGTGTGCTAGGTATTTGTACTTCATTTGATACTTACATTTCCTTAATGGTGAATAATATTGAACATCTTTTCATATTTGCAATAGGTATATTTCTTCAGTGAAATGTCTCTGTGTGTTTTGCCACTCTTCTAATTAGATTTTTTCATTTTTTTATTATGGACACTGAGGAGTTTTTATGTTATCTGAACAGCAGTACATTGATGGATGTGTGGCTGTACAGTTTTCCCCAGACTGCATATCATTTCATCCTGCTACAGTGTTCTTAGAGCAAGTTTTAAATTTCAGTGTACTTTTCCAGAATTGTCTTTTGAGAACAAATCTAAGAACTATTTACCTCATCATCGATTCTAAAGAGTCTTTCTAGTTTTCTAAAAGTTTTATGCTTTTATGTTTTGTGTTTATATATGTGGTCCATTCAGAGTTAATTGTTTTGTGATGTTTGACACTTGGGTCTGTTTTTTTAGCTCCTGGATGTCCGTTTATGCCATCACCATTTGTTTTAGTGATTATTTTTTCCCTTGACTGATGACTTAGTGAGAACTTGTCTTAATAAACAAAACAAAACAAAACAAAA